>MU699729.1:96604-148799 GCA_026770625.1 Nicotiana glauca | reverse complement strand
GAGCCTTATTATATTTTCTTTCATATCCCTCTTTCGGAATTAATAACGAAATCAAGGATTGAACGGGGAAATCAAATGGAGAAAACGAAAGAAGAAAAAGAAAAGGAAAGAAGAAAAGAAAAAAGGGGAAGAAGAAAAAGAAGAAGAAAAAGAAAAGAAAAGAAGAAAAGAAATAAAAAGAAAATAAAAAGAAGAAAAGAAAAGAAAAGAAAAGAGAAGAAAAAAAAAAGAAAAAAAAAAAGAAAAGAAGAAGCATGGAAGGAAGGAAACATCGCAACAATGAAGCGATTTTATGATCCGAACTACGTTTGACTTGATCCCGAAAGGGTACGTAGGCAGCCTCATTGAGGTTCAGTCACAATAGGAAAAAAGTCCAAGAATCCCCAAAGAATAAAACTAGGGTAGAAGTTATGTTTGTTATGGAAGATATGATTCCGAAAGTTGTAATGTTTGAACCCACGTTAGAATATTTTGAGCCTTTATTCCCTTCTTTCTAAACCCATCTAAAAGCCACATTACGGTCCAAAGAAAGACCTTCTGATCAATTTTAAGAAATGGCAATGCAAGAAGGTAAGGAGAATCATGTTGTGGACAACACTCTGGTACCAGAAGATGAAAGACTGAAATGAGAGAGTCTTATTGGTGAAAACCCTCACGGGCACCGTAAGGCGATGTGAGTTGAGAGATATGAAAATGAGAGAGTCTTATTGGTGAAAACGCTCACGGGCACCGTAAGGCAATGTGAGTTGAGAGATATGAAAATGAGAGAGTCTTATCGGTGAAAAACCTCACGGGCACCATAAGGCAAAAGTGAGTTTTCAGAATGGGCAAATGAAAGAAGTTTGTGGTTGAAAAGTGGCAAAACAAGTAAGGTTTGGGGTGTTGTTGAAGATTGGGTTGTGAAAATATGGAATGGCAAATGTGGCAATTGACAGTCGGTTGGTTGGACAGACTAGGCTAGTTAATCCAAAATGCATGGCATGATCAACGGAATCAGGCTTCTCACTCAGATAAGTCCCATTTTTCCTCCTCTTTTCAGAGTCTTCTACACTCAAAAACTTCGAGGTCATTGCATTTCATTTTTCTTGAAATCTGTCTATAAGACATTTGTAGTCAAAGCTAACTACCAGTTTCCCAGTTATATGGCACAATGAGATCAAGACTTATTAAAGGACATGTTGAATGACGAAGGACCAATGGTAATCAAATGATTGGAGAAAGAAGTGAAATTCACAAGACAAGATAAAAAAAAACACTGAGACAGTAACATGAGGAAAACATTCGGGTCATCAGGAATCAAAAAGTTTGAAAGTTAGCCGGGAAATCACGGCTAGACAAAACAAGTTCAAAGGAGCTAGGCGGAGCGAGTCCAGAAGCAGAAGCATGGCCAACAAGAATGCCAGCAGCTAGCAACCATTTTATACTAACAAATTATTCTTTGATTAAAACAGGGACAAAAGATTCAAATTCTTACTAATAACTTTAAAGTGAATGTGACCAATGTGGATAACAAGGGAACACAGAAAGTTTCGGCAATCAGGCACCCACCTGGAGAACAAGGGAGGACAATTCAAGTGTAAGGGAAAGCAGCAGCGTTCAAAGGAATCTATTTCAAGTTTTCAGTAGTCAGGCGCCCACCTGGAGAACAAGGGAAGTATAATTTCGGCTTTCAATTTGTATATTTGATAATATGTTGTACCCAGTTATCAAACTGGGGCAAAAAATTTTCTTTGTTTTGTATGTTTGTTGTAAGCAGGCGCCCACCTGAAGAACAAGGGAATAAATTTCAAATTTGGTAAGCAGGCGCCCAGCTGAAGAACAAGGGAATACATTTCAAATTTGGCAAGCAGGCACCCACCTGAAGAACAAGGGAATACATTTCAAATTTAGCAAGCAGGCGCCCACCTGAAGAACAAGGGAATATCTTTTCAAATACATCACCATACTGGGGCAGGAAATTTTTCTTTGGTTGTTTATTTTGCAAGCAGGAGCCCACCTGAAGAACAAGGGAATATATTTTAAAGCAATCGCAAGCAGGAGCCCACCTGAAGAACAAGGGAATACTTTTTAATCAATCGCAAGTAGGAGTCCACCTGAAGAATGGACACATATTTCAAAACACAGTCAAGGCAACAGCCAGAATTCCATTGAAAAAATACAAGATGCAAGATCAAGGCAATACAAGAACACAGGATACCAGGCATAGATAGGATTTTGTAAACCATAGGCATAGTTTAGGCTACCTTCTTTTTATTTTTCACATGGTGTAATAAGGGGGCCAGCAAGCAGTAACAACAGCAACAATAATGAGATCACAGTTCCTGGTAGTCCCAGCTACCAGACATTCCTGAACTACACTGGCCTGATTCATGTTTAGCCCAGGATATGTAGTCAATCTCTGAAGCAGGGTGCGGTCAAACTTTTCAAAATTGCTTCACACGGAATATGCGAATGGGCAAAAATCCCTCATTACCGCTCACTTATCTTTGCATGAAAACTCTTCGTGTTTCCGCGCAAAGAGGGGCAGCTGTGAGCACGTGATTTTTGCCCTAAGCAATTTTATTCCAAAAGATTCAAATAAATTATTTCTTTATTATTTTACCATTTTTGTGGATTTTTGTTGAAATTGGTGTTAATTGTTACACTTTAATTCATATCAAAAAATAAATATAAAAATATAAAAAATATACACATACATTAGGGGTTCAATTTTATAATTTTAGTATTAATGCATTTTAAAGAAAAATTGATCCTTTGTTCTTCTTGGGATCAACATGTTCCTTCTTCCCTTGAATTTCCCATTGAGGGTAGTTTTGGATGTGGTGATCAGTCTTCGCACACTTGTAACATCCCTAATTGGTTTGCTTTTTAGGAACCCTTGGTTTGTTGTAGTTTCTACTTCTGGAAGAACCCTTTCATCTCATTAGGTGCTTCTTGAAGTCCTTTGTGATCATGGCCATTTCATCCTCCTCTAGATCAGCACCTTCAATGATTCTGAGTAACAGGCTCCTTTCCTTCTTAGGTACATCCATCTTAATGGTTTTCTTTCAAAATTCATTGGCAGTGAGATTTCCAATTAGCTCATCCAACTTAAGAGTGGAAATGTTCTTTGATTCCTGAATAACAGTGATTTTTCTTTCCAAGAGACTGGCAGAACCCTTGTCAAAATCTTCTTAACTTTGTTTTCTTCAAGAATAACCCTTCCAAGATACTTAAGTTTATTTGTTAGTGTGATGATCCTTGTATACACCTCTTAGATGGTTTCCCCATTCCTTCATGGTGAAATTCTCTTATTGAGAATAGAATATTATTCCTCTGGACCTCTTTACTTGAGGTGTTCCTTTATGAGACACAGGAAAAATGTCCCAAATTTCTTTAGCAGTGGTACAGCTTTGGATTCTACTGTACTCGTCTGCACAAAGTGCACACGCAAGCCATTTCTTGGCCTTAGCATTCTTCTCCCATTTCCTGAGGTCCTCAATAGTGCAGTCAGCTCTAGTTTTTGGTACATCCATTCCTTCAGCATTCTTCTTCATGGTAGCCAGGGGGCCATCAGTGACAATGTCCCACAGCTCATAGTCTTCTCCGATGATGTGATCTCTCATACTGTTTTTCCACTAAGAGTAGTACTGGCCATTAAAGAGTGGTGGCCTATCATTGGATTACCCTTCCTAGTTTCCAGGTGGTATGCTCATCTTGATCTGTTCCTAAGGTATTAGCCTCTTCAAGGATAACTCGCTCTAATACCAATTGATGTTTTAAATTCAATACCACTCAAGAGAAGGGTGATTTGTGTGGTGTCGAACTTTTTTCTTAAACTTATTATGGAATGACCTGGTTCTTCTATGTGTTCCTTAACCTACTATTGCAGAAATAGTAAATGCAGAAACTAAAGAACACAAGTATTTTACATGAAAAAGACCTGGCTCAAAAGTTGAAAAAAATATGACCTACTTCCTAGTAGGATTTTCCCAAACTCTTCACTAAAATCACTAAGCCTAAAATTGCATTCACAAAAACACTTTTGTAAAACTAGGATTAACTCCAATCCCATTGTAGCAAACAGCCTCTAACTATTGCGACAACTTCAAGTTAACTCTAACTTGAATACTCTGAGTACCTATTACAATTTCCTCTTGATAAAGATGAAAGGTACAATATGGAAGTACCTACTACAATTGAATTAGAATAAAAGACAAACACTTGGAACTGATTCTTCTATGCAGTTCATGTACCTTCGCATTTGCACACTTGAATAACACATGAACTGCTTGCAAAAATCCTTGCTATTTTGCTTTCATTTCATGTTTAACTTCTGCATTTGTGTGCCACCAATAAAGTGAGAACATCGTGGAATTTATAAAGGTAGTAGATGAAGAGAATAACTAGAGTTCTAATACTACTCTTCCTTGGTGGAAGAGTTCTAGTTGATCTCAACTTCTAACTTCTTTCTATCTTGGACAATGTTCTCTTTGAGTAAGGAGTCCTTCTCCTTATCAGTTACGCAACCTTTTCGATTAGGAGATATAAAATACACCAAGTTAAGCTTATCTCCTTCACGTGCATCCCACATTCTCGAATCTGCCCGTTTTGATACACCACAAGGGATGGACCTAGTTCATGCCTGAGCTTCCTTTTTCAATCTTCAAAACTATCCTTCACTTGGACCAACAGTAATGTTGGAAACAAAGGCAGAAGCTATAAAAGAGATATATGCAAGAAAGTTTTTTTACTTCTCAATTCACTTCCATTGAAAACAAGAACACCTACTGTCCTTTATTGGCTTACAATTTAACTACTAAGTTGTAGAAATAGAAACCAATAGATAATGTAGAATATGAGAAAAAGTGGGAAACATGGTCCTCTACTAAGTGATAATGCTGTAAAAATAATAAGAAAGACCAAGTAAAAACATAAGTCTACTACTCCTAGAAAAAAGAGTCACGAACAAATCATGTTCAACTGAACTGTTATGAATAATTAGTCAACACTCCCCCTTTCTTCAAAATCACAGACTCCCATTTGTAGTCTGAAGAAGTCATGTTTGTTGCGAGACAGCAATTTCGTAAGAACATCAGCAATTTGATCGTTTGTGCTACAAAATTCAGTAACATTACTCCACCAATGACCAAATTGTGAATGAAGTGATAGTGAGTGTCGATGTGCTTTGTTCTGCTATGAAAAGCAGTATTCTTTGGCATAGCAATTGTTGCTTTGTTGTCACGCCATATTTCTGTCGGACCAATCTGCTCATCTTGAAGATCCGTCAACACTTTTCTTACTTGTTGTAGTTGTAGCCATGTATTGTTCTTTCGAAGATTACAAAGCCATTGTATCTTTTTTCTTTGACATCTACGAGATCAATCTAGAACCATGAAAAATAATTCCCAGATGTGCTCTTACGATCTTCTTAGCTACCTGCCCAGTCACTATCAGTAAAGCCAACTAACCTAAAATCTATTACTTTTTAGTAAAAACTTTCATAACTTATTGTGCCAGGAACATATCACAAAATCCTCTTGCACATAGGTGTTTCTTTTAAGGACTATGCATGAACCTTGAATTCAAACAGACAGAGAACACTATATCGGGCCTTGTGTGCGATAAGTAATTTAAACCACCAACCAAGCTTCTAAAATACGAAGCATTTGCTGCACTTGTACCATGTTTAAGTATCAGCTTCTCATTCATATTCAAAAGCATTGGAGATGGATTACAGTTCAGCAAGTTGAACCTCTGCAAAACTTCAGTAGTATATTTTCGTTGCGAAATAAAATTCCCATCCAAACCTTGTTTTATCTCAAGCCCAAGAAAATAATGCAACATACCTAAGTCAGACATCTCAAATTTACTCACCATGCAATTCTTAAATTCAACAACAATTGATTCAAAAGAGCCCATATATATAATATCATATACATAAAGACAAACAACTAGAAAATCACCATTACCTCGCTTCTTCACATAGGGTGTAGGTTCATTATCACTTCTTCTGAATTGGTTCTCTTGAAAAAAGATTCAATTTTACTATACCATGCCTGAGGAGTTTGCTTTAGACCATACAATGCCTTTTTCAATATATATATACTTTGCACTTGCCTTCACTAGAAATGAAGCCTTAAGGTTGGAAACATAACTTCTTCTTGTAAGTCGCCATTTAGGAAGGCAGACCAACCAAGTTGAGCAACCAAGACTAGAATAGTTCTAACCATTTCAAAGCGAGCTACTGGTGAGAACGTCTCTTCAAAGTCGATGCCTTATTTTTGGGAGTATTCTTTTACAACAAGTCGAGCTTTATGCTTTTTGAAGCTTCCATTAGCATTGTATTATGTTTTAAAAATCAATTTTAGCCCGATAACGTTCATCTTTTTTGGCAAATCAAATAGCTCGCAAGTCGAATTTTTCTCAGTGGACTGAATCTCTTCAATCATTGCATTCTGCCAATTTGGTTGCTCTTCAGCTTCTTTATAACGTATTGGATCAGCAGCTAACAAGACAAAACTACAATCTGAATAAACATATTTTAGTGATGTGAACTTTGTTGGTAGAGTTTCGCTGGATGATGCCAAAGTTAGAGAATGAGATCTTGCAGGAGTAGAATTTTTGGTACTTCCATGAGAAGAGAAATCAGTATTATTGCTACCAGGAGAGGAAGGATCCGAACTTCCTAATTCAGGTATCTGAATATGTTCCTCTTCTATGTGAAATGGAATATGGACTGATAAATCTTCCTTCTTGCCATTCCACTCCCAAGCTGCTTCTTCATTAAACACCACATTCCTATTGATAATCACTTTGTCACTAGTACGATTATATAGTATATATGATTTGGATTGAGGATTATAACCAATAAAAATACATTTTTTTTATTTTTCATCAAGTTAAGAGCATAAATTAACCAAAGCATAAGATATACAACCAAAGATTTCAAATGGCTTACTCATGGTTTTTGTCTCGTCCATGCTTCATAGGGAGTCTGATCCAAAACTACTTTTGTCTCGTACACAACTGTTGCCACTGCCTCTCCCCAAAAATGAACTAGAAGTGTTGTATTAAGTAAGATTCTAGCCATCTCAACCACCGTATGATTTTTTTGCTCGGTACCTCCATTTTATTGTGGTGTGTACGGTGCTATAAGCTCCCTACTAATTCTATTCTCTTCATAAAATAAATGAAAGTCATTAGGTAAAAATTCACCACCACGATTTGTGCGAAGAATCTTTATGTTGCAGTCTGATTGCTTCTCCACGAGTGCCCTGAAGTTTTTGAAATTCTCAAAAGCTTCTGATTTAAATTTCAGAATGTAAACCAAACTCATACGACTATAATCATCGGTAAATAGCAGAAAATACCAACACCCACCAAGTGACTCAGTCTCCATTGGTCCACACAAGTCAGTATGTACAAGCTCAAGACAACATGTAGCCCTCCATGAGTATGATGCTGGAAAGGATTTTCTACTTTGTTTCCCAAAAATGCAACTTTCAACAAATCAAGCTCTCTAATTTCTGGTAATCCAACAACCATGTTCTTCTTAGTCAATAATTTTAACCCATTAATATTCAAATGACCATAGCGAAGATGCCAAGTTGAGTTTCATTAACACGTTTAGCGGCCAAAGCATATATAAGTGAAGATATGTTGTTCTATGTCACAAGCACAATTGCAATAGTGTGGCCAAATTTTTTATCACCAACAATACATTCTCCATTATCAAATAGAATTAAGTAACCACTAGCAATCAATTGTCCAATACTCAGTAAATTATGAGCCAAACTAGGAACAAATTGCACATTACAGAGAAGTTTTACATTACCCTGTATTGTCTTTATGGCTATGGTACCTTTGCCTTCAGCTCAAACTTGCTTGTCATCACCAAGTCAAACTTTACTCTTCTGTGACTCATCGAGGTCTCTAAACAAAGACCTTGTGCCAGACATATAGTTCGAGCATCCACTATCAATAAATCAAACACCATCAGAAGAGTTAGTAATTGGAGAATGAGCCATGAACAACTTGCTTTCTTCCTATACTTTCTCTAAGAAATCGGCATGCTTCTGCTTATTTTTTTACTTAGTCCAATAATATGCTTCAATATGATCGTACTTCTTGCAATATTGGCATTGCATGTCATTCTTGGGATGACGTGTCTCATTGGATTGACCTCTGCCTCTACTGCGGCCTCAACCTCGACCACAAAATCGAACTTTTCCTCTACCTTTGCCAGAACAATTTGCATTTTTTTCTCTGGAGAAAGATGACTCTTCATTCATATGGAATGCTTTTTCTTCAATTTTTTCATGAGACCTGTTTAACCAATCTTCATATGCTAACAAAGAGCCCATTAATTCCTCAAATAAATAGTCAGATAAATCCTTGGATTCTTCAATTGTAGCAACTAGATGCTCAAATTTATTGGTTAAAGACCTCAATACATTTGCTACAGCAATTTCATCACTAATAATTTCCTCATAAAATTTCATGAGATTAACAATGGGAGAGACTCTAGACATATAATCATGCACCGATTCATTATTTTTCATGCTCAATCTTTCAAAATCACGATGCAAAAATTTACAATTTTACTGCAATTACCTTCTTATCTCCCACATACTCCTGCTGCAAAATTTCCTAAGCTTCATGAGAAGTCTTTACTGCTGAAATTTGGAGAAACATATCATCATCAAGGGCTTGTTGAATTAGAAATAGTGCCTTCGAATCCTTTTTGCGATTTTCCCACAGTCGTTGTGCTTGGACTTCATCAGAGTTTGGAAATCCATTCTCCACCAAGTCTATTAGATCCTAAGACTTGAAGAGAGTCTTTATCTTAAGACTCCAAAAATGATAGTCCGCCCCTTTGAAAATTGGAAGATATTGGGAGTTAGTGTTAGAGTTGGAATTTGCTGCCTTTTTTTTCTGGTTTGTGTTTAGAACTTTCTCTCTGACTTAACTATTTGGTGTTGTCACGATCCGGATTTCCCACCGTCTAGACGGTGATGGTGCCTAACATTTTACTTTCTAGGCAAGCCAACCTTAGAGATCATTAAGCCAATTTTTTAAGTTTTTCAGTGATCAACATCAAATAAGCCATAACAAGGTAAAAGGAAAAGCACGGAAATCCATAATAACTTTAATACTTATACACATCTACCCAGAATTGGGAATCACAATCCAAGAACTACTAAGATTTAGCTACAAGTAAGGTGTCTGAAGGAAATACAACTATTTTCGATACAACTGAATAGTAAAGGAAATGCATAGAAGGGGATACAACGGCCTACAGATGCCAACAGGACTACCTTGGGTCTCCAAACAGATCAAGCTAGCAGCTATACTCAGGGTCAACTTAGTCCGGTACCAAAATCTGCACAGAAAGTGTAAAGTGATGTATTAGTACAACTGACCCAATGTACTTGTAATTGTCGAATCTAACCTAGGCAAAGTAGTAACGAGGCTAATACAAGACACATTGATAAACCTATGCAGTTAAACAATATACGAGCACAATAACAACTAATAGAAGCTGAACACATAATAAAGGGAGGGGAAGCATGCTGAGGGGAGTACAAGATAAAGAACACTGTAATATTAAAGAAACCATGATAGACTATATGCTTTGAACCAATGAAAGTATTAAATACAGTAAATACAAGTGCACGACATCACCCATCGTGCTTTTACTCTCAACCTTCGTGCATTAACTCTTATCCTCACCATATAAACAAAAGAAACGATGCGACATCACCCTTCGTGCATTAACACTCATATATCATGGCACGATATCACCCTTCGTGCATTAACACTCACTCACAAAATATTGTACGGCGTCACCCTTCATGCTTTAACACTCTCCCTTGCCAAAATATTGAACAATGACAACAGAGAGATAGAAATATCAAGGACTAGTCTTACTTCAACATTTAGTTCCAGAGTACCAACCTCAACTTTGAGTAAATACTCAATCGATACCAGATTTCATAAAACATAATAAGAGTTGCTCAATATAACTAATAGCTAGTATAAGCATGAACAATATGACCAAAGAATATAATAGTTACAAGAATAAGACTCACTCGCATGCTATGACTCGACAATGACATATAGGTCCTCGTCACCTCACCTATACGTTGTACTCAACATCCAAACACGTAGCAAATAGGCAAATAACACCTAATACCTCAAGCCAAAGTTAACCACGATACTTACCTCGCTCCAACGGCCAAACTCAAAGCTCAATAACAGCTTTTTCTTACATACAAGCCTCCGGACCAGTAGAATCTAGAAATTTACCAACCAAATAATTCAAATAAGCCTTAGGATCTACCCATGATAGCAAAGAATTCAATTTAGGCCATTTTTTAAAAAGTCAACATCCGGGACCGCTTGGTCCAAATTCGAAATTCGGATTAAAACCCAATTACCAATTTACCCCGACCCGGATATAGAATTGGTTTTGGAAGCCGACCTCCATTTGAGGTCTAACTCCCCAAAATTCGAAATCCCTAGTTTCTATCCAAAAACCCCCAATTTCACCATGAAAATCTTAGATATTTGGTTGAATCTTATGAAAAAGTGGAGAAAGATTGAATGAAATTAGTCTAAGATCACTTACCAATTATATGTGGAAGAAAAGTTCTTTGGAAAATCACCTCTTGTGGTTTAGGTTTTGAAAATTTGGGAAACGAATCAAAACTCCCATCTAAGCCATCTTTTGATCAACTGCAGGTATCACATTTGTGAATGAAGAGTGTTTTCGCAATTGCCATAAATGGTTCATAATTGCAAATAAATAGTGTTCTCGCAATTGTCATAAATGGTTCACAATTGCGAATGAATAGCGTCGCACCAGAAACCAGCAAAACCCAAACTTCTCTGAATGATGTGAAACCAATCCGAAACTTATTCGGAATCTCCTGGTCACAAACCATATATGAATTTCAATCATGAAACATGCTACGGACCTGCTCATCGCACTCAAAAAACTGAAAATAGGTCGTCTTAACCCGATATTGACCATGGTCAAACTCCTAAATTTTATAACTTTACTAGTCTCTCAACCAAGGATCCAAGAATACACCCAAGTCCCTTGGGACTCACAACCAAAAGTGCACACCAGTCTAGAAATCTTGCTTATGCTATGAAATCGCCAAAATAACATCTAGAATTACGAATTGAACACCAATTCAAGTGAAATTTTCAAGAAAGCTTTGAAACATCTAATTTTACCATCGAATGCCCGAATCACGTCAAACCGACTCCATTTCCCACCAAATTTCACATATAAGTCAAATATAATATTTTGACAAGTACTAGGCTACGCAACCAAAACATAGAATTGATACCAACAAGATCAAACATCAATAATTTTTTAAAAACAAATAAATCTTCAGACTTTCAATTTTCAACAAAAATTCATAACTCAGGCTAGGGACCTCCAAATCCTGTTCTGAGCATACGCCAAAGTTCCATATTTCGATACGGACCCACCGGGATCGTCAAATCATGGATCCGGATTTGTTTACTAAAAATATCGGCTGAAATCAATTCGAATTAGGTTTTTAAACAAAATTCCTTATTTTTATCAACTTTCAAACATAAAAGCATTCCAAAAATACGGCAGGACTATGCACGCAAATTAAAGAGGGATAAAATGAGGTTTTTCAGGTGTAGAATTTGATTTTAATTCATAAAATAACCTATTGGGTCACCATAGATGCACAAGAGAATGAAACCTGGAAATAGAAAAGAAGAAGATTTATGTTGTAACCCACTTATTTTTTAAATTTCTCGGATACCAAAATATGTTTGAAACAAAGGCAGAAGCTATAAAAGATATATACGAAAGAAAGCTTTTTTTACTGCTCAATTCACTTCCATTGAAAACATGACACCTTTTGGCTTTTATAGGCTTAAATTTAACTACTAACTCTAAAATAGCAACTAATAGATAATGGAGAATATGAGAAAAAGTTGGAAACATGGTCCACTGCTAAGTGATAATGCTGTAAAACTAACAAGAAAGACCAAGTATAAACCTAAGTCTACTACTGCTAGAAAAAAGAGTCATGACCAAATCATGTATAACTGAATTGTTTTGAAGAATTAGTCAACAAGTAACAACATAATATATCACGTAATATTTCATGACACACACAAGGAGTCATAAACACAAAAAAGAATCCTCCTTTTTTCATCAACAACGCGCCCTAGACAATTAAACATATCTTTCCCACATAGCCACCCTTATTTCTCCGCATGCATAGCAACAAAATAAATGCCCGCCTTACCTCGTCACACGTATATTAATAATATCTCACCTTGTCTCAGCACATGCGCAAACCCAATACACATAGCCCACCTCTCGCTGCATGAGCAATATCAACAATAATAATAGCACAGTGGAAACCTCATGCAAACAACCAAAATATCCCCCCCAACAAGTCTATATGTGCCATAATATAACAACACAACATGCCAACAATTATCATCATAGCTCACAATCTGCCAATGCAATGCATAAGGACAAACCAATAAAGAGAATGCGGATGGGTGTTCAGCATAATAACATGAACTCAGCTAACTTATTTACCAATAATCTCACAAACACCCAACTTGGCCAATTTAGAAAATGCAATCCTAAGACGTGATCCCTAGCGTGGAACATGAACTCAAGTAATCATCCAAAGTGAATGAGCAAAGACTGCTCAAGCAAATTAGGGTAATAAGAGCAACCTCGAGTTAAATCTAATCATAAAGCACATATACGATCGTGTATACGCTCATCACCTCATGTACACATCATTTACACATAACACATATAGGCAATTAAGCCAAATCTAAGGGGTGATTTCCCCACACAAAGGTAGCCAAGATACTTACCTCAATCAAGCTAAATCAATCCTCTAACAAGCCCTTCCTGCATGAATCAACCTTCGGACGGCTCGGATCTAGCCAAAATAACTTAATATTATAAATAAAAGCCATAAGAAATGATTTCAAAAGATAAAGCTTCGATCATTAAATGAAATCAAAAAGATAACCCGAGGCCCGCATCCCGGAATCTGACAAAACTCACAAATTTCGAACACCTATTTCCGATACTAGTCCAACCATACCAATATCATCCAATTCCAACCTTAAATCGTCCTTAAGATTATTAATTTATGTTTTTAAAAAGTTTTTACTACAATCCCAAATTTCCTCAATTCAATTCATCAAACAATTGATAATTCAAGGTTAGAATCATGAAAATATAAACAAATCCGAGTAAGAAATACTTACCCCCAAACTAAATCGTGAAAATCTCCTCCAAAATTAAACAAATCTGAGCTCTTTAACTCAAAATATGATAAATAAAATTAAACCCCTCACTCAAGCTATTTCTGCCCAACCTTTTCGCTATTGCGGTCCGTTTATCTCATCTATGACACCGCATCTGTGGAAATATCATCGCAGATGCAGACTCCCCAGTCTAAAAATTCTACTTCTGCAAACCAAAGATTTCTTCTGTGATTGTGCTTCTATGCACACACTACAGCATATGCGGGACTCGCAAAGCTTGGCCAAACACTGCATCTGCGGTTCCCTGTACGGACTCGCACCTGTTGACCAAGTGTCGCAGGTGTGAAAGCACTAGATCTGATAACCCCAATTAATCAGAGATGACCTGAAACTCACCCAAAACTCACCCGAGGCCCCAAGACCCTGTCCAAGAACAACAAACAATTTCAAAACATAATACGAACCTACTTGAGGCCTCAAACCACACCAAACAATATCAAAACTACGAGTCACACCTCAATTAAATCCTAATGAACTAATAAACATTCAATTTCAAAAACTCTTGACGAACCATATCAAATTAATTCGGAATGACCTCAAACAAGCCCTAAATGATACAACGGAACTATAGCAACTCCTGGAACCACAATCCGAACCTGATATCAACAAAGGCAACCCTCAGTCAAACCTATTGACCCTTCAAACCTTCAACTTTGCAACTTTCGTCCATTCAAGCCAAAACAACCTAGGAACCCCCGAATTTAAATTCGGATATATGCCAAAGTCTAAAATCCATACGAAGTTATTGGAATTATCAAAATACTATTCCGAAGTTGTCTACATAAACGTCAAACTCCGGCTAACTCTTACAACTTCTGCCTCCAACCAAGGGACTAAGTGCCCCAAAATTAATCCAAAAATTTTCTGAAACTACAACAATCAATCCCAAAAGTCACGTAAGTACAAATATAAATATATAAGGCATCAAATAGGGTAAATGAGGCTAAAATACTTAAAATTACCGGTCAGATAGTTACAAGAATATTGCTATTTGTAAGAGTGTTTGGAAGCTCTTGTCATGTGAAGTGTAATGTTTGCATGGAGGAGATTGTTCGCTTGTTTAAGGGGTAAAACACTTGGCCTTTATCCTTTATACAAGAATCCACTTAATAAGTTTACAAAGTCACATGTAACATACATTAATGCCAACTGTAAAATATCTTTTGAAATATATTATAATTTTTTAGCAACTAATTCTTGGCAACTTAGAGAATGGTAACAATTCTTGTACAATAAAAGTGAAGGTGGTGAATACATGGGTGGATTTAAGATTGACGTTTATGGATTACTATATTAATAATTGGCCCAAGGTCAAATATTTAGAGAAATCTTTAATAGAATTCAAACAAAAAAATATTGGGTTAGCATATTCGCCTCTTGGTGAATGATAATTGTGAGTTCTGGTGGAATGAACCTACTGATATTTGAGACCGGAGGAACATCAAGAATTCATTGTTGCATTGGAAGAGTTGAAGAAGGTAACAACGAAAGTTCATGAAATGGACATGATAACTACTACTTCTTGAAATTCTATTACGATAAAAACATGTTTTTGGGCTTGAGTCAATTGTCATTTTTATAGTTATACTATTGGAATTTTTACCTACCTAAACTATATATGAAACTTATTTATCCTCTCTAATCAAGTTTTAACTTAATTACATGGACATATATAATTTACCAATTATATACAAAAAAATTTAATAAGTATCTCTTTATATTAGAAATTAAACAAGAAATCAATTATTTCCCCATCCATGCTCTCTCTCTCTATCTCTCCCTCCCTCTCTCTCTATCTCTCTCTCGGACAGAACAACTCATCGTGCAGAAACCTGGATCTCAGGAGAACAGATGCTTGTGCAGGAAGGCGCGGGAAGGTTCATCATCAAAAATAAGTAAGAAAAGGCTGAAAGAGGACTGGGGAGCCTCTCGAAGTCTCCGATGTCCCAAATGGTTAGGCTGCAATTCCTTCGCTTGTGAAGAAGCCTAGCTACTTCTCCTTCCTCGGACATTCTGTTCGCTTGCCCATGCTTCATGATTGAAGTTTTAACCAGAAATATCTGTAAGAAAAACGCGCGCGCTCTCTCTCTCTCTCTCTTTCTGTCATTTTCTTTACTTTCCCCAATTTTTCTGTCACGACCAAAAATTGACTAGTCGTGGTGGCATCTAACCCAACCCGCTAGTTAAGCCAATTAGCAACTATCCAATTTAATGAGATTTATCAACAGAAGAAATGATCATACAACTGTTTTTATACAAAGAATTTCCCAAGGACGGGTAGTACAAAACATGAGTTTCTAAGATTTAGATTTTTACTAAACTGAATTGAAATAATTACAACATCTATTGAAATGTAAATGAACAGAATTCGAATCTGATACTACCAAGGACAAGTGATAGTCATAATTGAAATGCAGGTACATCTTCAAATCCAGCTCCCGTCGTACACAACAACATCAACATCCAACATCTGCACGTAAGGTGCAGAAATATAGTATGAGTACAATTGACCACATGTACTCAATAAGTAACAGACCTAACTTAAGTTGAAAGTAGTGACGAGCTGGAAAAAAGATCGGAGTCCAACACAAATATCCAACAATAGTTCATAACAACATAATAAAAGTGCTAAAAGAAGTAACTAGAGATATGGTACTCAGCTCGTTCACAACTCCAAAAAAATAGGCATGTTTTCATGTATAACAGTAAAATCCAAATCTTTTATAGAAAATACCAAAATATGAGTAAGTTTGTAAAATCACAATTTTTCCCAACACTTTTCAACAGGTTAATGTTTCCATATCAAATGGTACAAGGAAAGTACATCTTATGCCTCTATGTCAATGTGTATGAGAAGTCATGAATGATGTGATACCATACAATATGAGTAAAATGCATTTGTATGCATTTATTTAAAGTGTGCATGTAGAATGCAATATGACACAGTGAATAAACCATATGCATACTCTCAGAGTATCTCAGTATCACACCCCAAACCTGGGGGCGAGATCGGCACCTAATGCCTCACCTAATCTTACGTACCAACTTGTGATTAAGGGACTCTAAACATATAATGTCATAATTTGGCAATGGGGCCACATTGCAAGACAAATTGCGAAGCAGAATATAAAACTTAACGGAAACTAATGCTCGCTAAACATCAATATAAAGTTGGACCGATAAGGCCGTCATAACTACTACAGCTGATAAACCAACAAAATATACATATAAGGCCTATAAGCCCCAACATAGCGTACTAGCTGACATGATATGTCTACAAGCCTCTACTAATGAACGTACTATAATCGGAACAGGGCCTCGACCTACCCATAACATATATGCATATATACATAAGATATACACAAAACTCTAGACCCGGCAACTTCAAAGGACATAGAGCTTACAAATCAGGCTGAACTCAGGCCATACCTACTGAGAAGCTCTACCCGTCTGTCTGTCTGCACCTGCACACATGAAATGTAGCGCCCCAAGAAAAGGGACGTCAGTACGAAAGAATGTACCGAGGATCTAAGGCAATAAAATAATCGAAAGCTGAAAATGCACTGATAACATTATAACTGAAAGTAACTGGGAGTCAAAGATGATCTGGAGATATATTTACCTACTGATACTGACTCAACTCTCTTAATATAACAAGTAAAATAAATATCGGGTCCTATAAGGCTCGGAACATGTAACTGCTCTACCGTGGTAGGCTCACTCACAGGCGCTCTGCCTTCCTAGGCTATATATCTCGGCCATTCTAGACTCGCTCATAGGCACTCGGCCACAGGAGGCTCAGTATATAAACTACTATCTGATCAGAGGTTGCCCAATAGGGGCCTGCCCATCGATTATAGCTCGAGGGTGGTGAAAATACTATAATATTGTGTGTGTGTGTATATATATATATATATATATATATATATATATATATATATATATATATATAGACCGTCTACTCTCATGACTAGAAGAAGACAATACTCAATTGAATATAAAGTCCCTATAAGGGATGATAGTGTAACTTATGAGACAAAGATAATGTATATAAATTCGGGAGTATAAACTTCTCTTTATGCCTCGTCATCAAACACGTGTAGTTACGAGATTATGCCAAAATGAAGAAAGGGCTTAGCATTAACATACCTTATCACAATATTTCCAATCACCAGGTTGAAATCACATTTTCGCATCTTAATCTACAACAACGATAATAATAATATCATTAGGTTGCGAAAGTAACAACTATCCTACAACGAACGACAAGCATATTTTGTATAAGAACGGACACGTTCTCTCCTATAATTATTACTTCCTCCAAATTCAAGATAATACCAACAACACAAGAAAATAACAACAAAAATATATATACATTAATTTCCATCCATATATACACCATAGAATACTACAAAATGGCCCAACACACTGCAATCTCTTCATACACAAAACGACCATCGTAGTAGTGTCAAACGACCCGGAAATGTAATGACAAATGACCAGCCCACCACTCTACATCTACATGGTGTTTCTCCACACCATTCCTCCTCTAAAAAATCACAAAATAGTAGTAGAAAGACGGAGCCCACAGCAACACAAAACAGTCTGTTACAAGTGAATAACTCGAACCCATGGCTTTTGATCACCGTCCCGTGAGTTCTTACAAGTATAGAAAGACTCACCATGAATTTAAAGCAAAAAATGGATTAAATAGAGCAGTAACCTTATCTTATTTTTTGGATAGCTCAACCCTTATCTTGGTTCTTCAAACTCTAGGTTTTACCCCCAATTGGAACTTGAAAGAGAGAGAAATTCAAGTAGGGTTTGTGGGTAATTTTTGGGAGGAAGTTTGCAGAGGTTAGGTATTTTTATTTGTGATATATAATGAGTTTTATATTTTATGATATAAGCCCTTAAATGGGCTCTTTGGCTGACCCAAAATTGCCTCTTTTTGGGCTCTCATTTAACCAAGTACGTGACACACCTACTTGTCACCTAGCAGACTGTGCAGTCTTGGAAAAATGCATATCTCTCTACTCCATTATCGTATTGATAAATGGTTTAATGCATTAGAATATAGACTCATAGAGCTTCAATTTTATGGTTGGAACCCCCATAAATCTAAGTATATTTGAAGAAAATCGCAGTTACATTTGACCCAAAGTTTCAGTAAAACTTATGAATGTAACTTGTGATGACTTTCATCGACTTTTGTTCCAAAACTCGCTTGACTTCAAAACATAACATACGAATATCATATGACTAACCTAATTCACAACATAACCTCCATATCATATTGAGAACCCTAGTCTCACCCCAAAAGTACATGTTATAACATTCCCATCTTGTCAACTTTCGACGAAACATTATTTTCTTCCATTCCTTTAGCTTCAGAACCTTCCAATCCTATTTGTACTTGTTATTCATGATCTTCAATATTTGTAACCTCCGAGGTAACAGGATTAACTTGCTTTATATACTTTCAAATATTATCTCATTTTTAGTCCTACATTAATTTTCTTACGACACACTTTTATGTATGCAAATATAAGGTGTAACATCATCCCCCTTGGAAACATTCGTCCTTTAAATATTTACTCTTGGAGACTTTAGAAAAAAATTTCTAGAGTCTCCTCTATACACTAGACTAAAACCAACTTACATGCAGCCAGAAAACATATTATGTAAGCCACACATGACCAATGTCTTTAAATAACAATACTTTGTCTCACAGAGCCGTAATTCATAAATACTGAAAGTCAAAAATAAGAGCTTACCTGATGACTACTAGCCTGAATAGAGCTGTGCTTTCGCATTATACCTCGAGCCATATATTCAGTATGAAATAGGTGGGGGTATTTAGACTTCATTTCTTCCTCCGCTTCCCATATCATCTCTTCCACATTCTTGCTTCTCCACAAAACCTTCACGGAGGCTACCTTCTTATTTCATAGCTTACGGATTTGTCGGTCTAGGATGGCAACTGGAATTTTCTCGTATGACAATTCCTCCATAATCTGTACATCATCCATGGGCACCACACGAGTAGGATTGCTAATACACTTCCGCAACATAGATATATGAAAAATTAGATGGACGGACTCCAATTCCGAGGGCAATTCTAACTCATATGCTACTTGGCTCACCCTCCAAGTAACCATATAAGGCCCAATATACCATGGGCTAAGCTTGTCTTTCTTGCCAAACCTCATCACGCCCTTCATAGTTGATACCTTTAAGAATATCCAATCATTAACCCTGAACTCTAAGTCTCTTTACCGCACGTCAGAATATGACTTCTGACAAATCTAAGTTGTCAACAGTCACTCCCGGATAAGCTTTATTTTCTCTATGGCCTGTTGAACCAGGTCTGGACCATGTAACCCAGATTCTCCAAAATCGAACAACCCTATAGTATATCTGCACTTATGCCCATACAAAGCCTCATACGGAGCCATCTGGATACTGGAGTGGTAACTATTATTATATGCAAACTCAATAAGAGGTAGATGGTCATCCCAACTTGTTTTAAAATCCAACACACATGCTCGTAACATATCCTCGAGCGTCTGAATTGTGCACTCGGCTTGTCCATCAGTCTATGGATGAAAAGTTATGCTGAGATTCACCTGAGTCCCTAGACCTCTCTGAAATGATCTCCAAAAATATGCTATAAACTGGGCCCCATGATAAGATATAATAGATACTGGTACTCCGTGTAACCGCATTATCTCCTTAATACATAACTTTGCATAATCATCTGTTGTATATGTAGATCTGACCGGTAGGAAATGAGCTGGTTTCGTGAGCCTATCGACTATCAACCATGTAGAATCAAACTTACAATGAGAACGAGGTAAACCCGTGACAAAGTCCATGTTTATCACCTCCTATTTCCACGTCGGGATCTCTATAGTCTGCATTAGCCTTCCGGGCCTCTCGTGCTCTACCTTCATCTACTTGCAACTAGGACACTAGGAGACAAACTCAGTTATGTTCTTCTTCATATTGTTCCACTAGTACACATCCTTAATATCATGATACATCGTCGTTGACCCAGGATAAATGGAGTACCATGAATAATGTGCCTCTGACATAATCCTATGTCATAGCCCTACTATATCTGGAACACACAGACAACCCCTATATCTGATAACCCCATCTCCCTTGAGCTCTAACAACGGCTCCTTTTGCTGCAGAACTCGCTCTCTCAAATCGACTAACTCTAGGTCCTCGTACTGCCTTTTCTTGGCTTCAGCTATGAGAGATGATTTTCCAGTGTTTTGGAGTACAACTCCACCATCATCAAAATCTACCAACAAATCCCCCAAACTAGCCAATTGATGAATCTCTCTAATTAATTGTCTTTTCTCGGCCTCTACATGTGCTAAGCTACCCATAGGTCGGCGAATTAAGGCATCGTTTACAACATTTTCTTTCCCTGGATGGTAGAGAATGTTAACATCATAATCTTACAATAACTCAATCCATTGCCTCTGTCGCAAATTCAACTCTTTCTTTTGAAAATATATTGTAGGGTTTTATGATATGTAAATATATCAACCTGAACACCATATAAATAATGCTGCCATATCTTAAGTGCATGGACCACCGTAGCTAAATCGAGGTCGTGAGTCAGATAATTTCTCTCGTGCTTCCTCAAATGCCTTGAAGCATACGCAATTACCTTCCCATGTTGCATCAGGACACATCCTAACCCGACACCTGAGGCATTACAATACACCGCATAACCCTCTTGACCCTCTGGAAGTGTTAGAACTGGCGCAGAGGTCAACCTGTTCTTAAGATCTTGGAAACTCTATTGGCAAGCCTCCGTCCATTGAAACTTAGTAGCTTTCTGCGTCAACTTTGTTAATGGTGCCGAAAGGGAAGAAAAGCCCTCTACAAACCTCTGGTAGCATCTTGCTAAGCCTGGAAAGCTACGAACCTCTGTTGGAATGGTAGGTCTAGGCCAATATTTCACGGCCTCAATCTTCTGAGTGTCTACTTTTATACCTTCATCAGAGACAATATGCCCCAAGAATGCTACAGACTTCAACCAGAACTCACATTATCTTAGCATACACCTTATGATCACGGAGGTTTGGAATACTGCTCGCAAGTGGTCCGAATGCTCATCCTCTGAACGGGAATAAACCAGAATATCATCAATAAATACTATCACAAATAAATCCAAAAATGGCTAGAATAGGCTATTCATCAAGTTCATAAATATGGTGGGTGCATTCGTCAACTCGAATGACATGACAAGGAACTCGAAGTGCCCATATCGGGTCCTGAAGGCTGTCTTCAGAATATCTTTCTTCCAAACTCTGACCTGGTGGTACCCTGACCTCAAATATATCTTTGAAAAGCATCTAGCCCATTGCAGCTGATTAAACAAGTCATCGATCCTTGGAAGTGGATACTTATTCGTAACAGTTACCTTGTTCAACTACCTATAATTACACACATCCTCAACGAGTTATCTTTCTTCCGTACAAACAGTACCGGTGCACCCCAAGGTGAGGTACTGGGCCTGATGAACCCTTTCTCCTGCAAATCTTTTAAGTGCTCCTTCAACTCCTTCAATTCGGCAGGTGCCATTCTATATGGAGGGATGGATATTGGTTGATTTCCCGAAAGTAAATCGATGCTAAATTCAATCTCTCGCTCTGGAGGAATACCTGGAAGCTCATCTGGAAACACATCTACATACTCTTTTACTACGGGAATATACTAAAGTGTAGGTATCTCAGCCTCTGCATCTCTAACTCGCACCATATGATAAATGTACCCTTTTGCAATCATTTTTCTCGCCTTCAAATAGGAAATAAACCTACCTCTCGGTGTCGCTGTATTACCTACCCATTCAAGGACTGAATCACCTGGAAAAAGGAATCTGGCTGCCTTTGCTCGACAATCAACAGTGGGTAGCAAGCTGCCAACCAGTCCATGCCCATGATAGCATCAAAATCCAACATCTCTAGTTCAACTAGGTCGGTCGAGGTCTGATGATTGCAAGTTGTCACCGTACAATATCGATAAACCCATCTAGCAATAATCGATTCTCCAATCGGCGTAGATACCGCAAAAGGATCACTTAGTGTTTCAGACACTATACCAAACTTCCCCGCGACAAATGGGGTAATATATGATAAAGTAGATCTTGGGTCTACCAAGGCATAGGCATCATGAGAGCAAATGGTCAATATACCTGTCACAACGTCCTGTAAAGACTCTTGGTCATGTCGACCTGCTAAAGCATAGATACGGTTCTGATTACCATTTGAACTGGAACGTCTAATTCTACCTCGACCTCTACCAGTCGAAGACTAAGTCTCGTACCCTGAAGAATGCACGGACATAGATGATCATGTTGCTGAACTCGCTGGTTGTGTCATTCCCCCAGAATCTCTATTTGGTCAATCTCGCATCATATGCCCGGGATGTCCACATGTATAATAACCATCAGAACCTACGCGGCATTGGCCCAAGTGCTCTCTACCACAGATGTCACACCGCGGTGGAAATGACCATGTCTGCCCTGGACCTCACTGTCGCTACAAACCTGACTCCCGTGAGCTCTCACCTAGTCCTGACAGAGCATAACGGTCATACTTGTAACCCTGTAACTGAGGTGGCGGAGGCCTAGGTGGCCATCCGAAGTACTGGGGACTATAACTACCCGGAGATTTCTCCTGAGACCTACCAAATCTTTTCCTCTTACGCTGCCCTTCCTCAATCCTCTCTGTACCCTGCTGTCGGTGCCTACCCCTTTTTATATTCTGGGCAAATGCCTGAATTAGGGAGATATCCATACTATCCCGCAATGCAGCGGTGGCACATGCCTCGGTCAACTCTAGGGCCAACCCTGCTATAAGCCTATGAATCCTATCATGCATACTAGCAACTATAGATGGTGCATATCTTACCAATGAGTCAAAATAGAGACTATACTCTCGAACACTCATATTGCCCTGCTTGAGGGCTAGAAACTGATCGACTCGAGCTTGTCGGATCTCTCACGGTAAGTACTGGTCAAAGAAGGCATCTGAAAAATTCTCCCAAATAGATGGAGGTGTATCACGTCCCTTGTACCTCTCCTATCCCTCGCACCAAAGGACGGCTATATCTCCGAATAGAAAAGCTGCTAGCTCAACTGCTTCTTTCTCCATGGCATGCATAACCCAAAAAATCCTGTGAAGTTGATGCATAAAATTCTACGGGTCCTCCCTCTGATATGTCCTCATCAACTCTAGGGGACTTAAAGCAATAAACTCTAGAATCCTTGAACTCCCAGACCCCTCAGAAGATCCTGTACTAGCTGATGCCCTAGCTTGCTGCTAGGTAGCTACCAACTATGTCAACACATGCACCGCACTCTTCAAGTCCTGATCTGATTGAAATGGAGGGGGAACTGTATGTGCGATCTCCCTAAAAATCTCCTTAGGTGGTGGAGGAGCCGGTAATGGCTGAGTAGGGGTCTCACCTTGGGCCTCAAACTAGGCCCCATCTACTAGGGGTACCCTGCTGGTCCCCTCACCTGCTGCTGTATCTTTTCTCTAGTTAGCCGTAGTCTTCCTAGTCACCTTCATCTATGCATGCAAATACCAATACGTAAGTTTAACTCAAATTTCCTATAACTCTATTCTATAGCACAATTTAGATTTGAAAGAAAGGTAACAGACTCCTAAATATCCTGTAGTCCGCTACTTATAGAATGTGGTGCACAACATGTCTATAAAAAAGGCTCTACTAGATACGACTTGTAGACTCCCTATGACAGAACTGCTCTGATACTAAAATTGTCACGCCCAGAACCTGGGGACGAGACTGGCACCTAGTGCCTCCCCTAACCGTGTATACCAACTTGTGACTAAAGGACTCTGAACATATAATGCCATACTTTGGCCATGGGGACACATTGCAAGACAAATTGTGAAACAGAATATAAAACTTAACAGAAACTAACGCTGACTAAACTTCAATATAAAGCTGGGTCGATAAGACCGTCATAACTACTACAGCTGACAAACCAACAAAATATATATACACGGCCTATAAGCCCCAATATACTGCACTAACTGACATGATATGTCTACAAGCCTCTACTGATGGATGTACTGTAATTGGAACAGGGCCCCGACCTACCCATAACATATATACATATATACATAAAATGTACACAAAACTCTAGACCCGGCAACTCCGAAGGACGTAGAGCTTACCGATTAGGCTGAACTCGGGCCACACCTACTGAGGAGGTCTACCCGTTAGTTTATCTGAACCTGCATGCATGAAATGCAGTGCCCCAAAAAAGTGACATCAGTACGAAATAATATACCGAGTATATAAGGCAATAAAATAACTGAAAACTGAACTGATAACATAATAACTGAAAGTAACTGGGAGTCAAAGATGATCTGGAGATATACTTACCTGCTAATACTGACTCAACTCTCTCAATATAGTAAGTAATATAAATGCCCGGCCCTGTAAGGCTCGGAACGTGTAACTGCTCTGTCATAGTATGCTCGCTCATAGGCGCTCGGCCATACTAGGCTCTGTATCTTGGCCATTCTGGGCTCGTTCATAGGTACTCGGCCATAGGAGGCTCGATATATAACCTATCATCTAATCAAAGGTTGCCCAACAAGGGCCTGCTATCAATTATAGCTCGATGGTGGTGAAAATACTGTAATATTGTATATATATATATAGACCCTCTACTCTCTTGATTAAAAAAAGACAATACTCAATTGAATTTAAAGCCCAATAAGGGAGAATAGTGTAACTTATGAAACTAGGATAATGTATATAAATTTGGCAGTACGAACTTCTCTTTATGCCTCGTCATCAAACACATATAGTTACGAGATCATGCCAAAATGAAGGAAGGGCTTAGCCTTAACATACATTATCACAATCTTTCCAATACCAAGTTGAAATCACCTCTTCTCACCTAAAATTACAACAACAATACTAATAATATCATTAAGTTGTGAAAGGTACAACTATTGCACAACGAACGACAAGCTTATTTTGCATAAAAAATGGGTAGCATCTCCCCTATAATTCTTACTTCCTCCAAATTCAAGATAATACCAACAACACAAGGAAATAACAACAACAACATATATACATTAATTTATAGCCTTATATACACCATAGAATACTACAAAACAGCCCAACACACTGCAATCTCTTGATACACAAAACGACCACCGTAGTGGTGTCAAAAGACCCAAAAATATAACGACAAATGACCAGCCCACCGCCCTACATATATATGGTGTTTATCCACAATCTTGCTCCTTCAAACCGCCACAAACTACTAGTAAAAAAATGCAGCACAACAGCAACACAAAACAGTCCGTTACAAGTGAATAACTCGAACTCGTGGCTTTCTATCACCGTCCTATGAGTTCTTACAAGTATAGAATGACTTAACATGAATTTACAGCAGAAAAAATTGATTAAATAGAGCAGTAAGCGTACCTTATTTGTTGGATAACTCAACCCTTATCTTGGTTCTTCAAACTCTAGGTTTTACCCCCTATTAGAACTAGAAAGGGAGAGAAATTCAACTAGGGTTTGTGGGTAATTTTTGGGAGGAAGTTTGCAGAGGTTTAGGTCTATTTATTTGTGATATATAATGAATTTTATATTTCAGGAGATAAGCCTTTAAGTAGGCTCTTTGGCTGACCCGAAATTACCTCTTTTGGGCTCTCATTTAACCAAGTAGGTGACACACCTACTTGTCATCTAGCAGCCTGTGCAGTCTTGGAAAAATGCATATATCTCTATACTCCGACGTCGTATTGATAAGTGGTTTAATTCCTTAGAAAATGACTCATATAGATTCAATTTGATGGGTGGAACACCCCATAACTCTAAGTATATTTGGAGAAAATCCCAGTTACATTTGACCCAAAGTTTCAGTAAAACTTATGAATGTAACTTGTGATGACTTTCATCGACTTTTGTTCCACAACTCGCTTGACTTCAAAACATAACACACGACTATCATACGACTAACCTAATTCATAACATAACCTCCATATCATATTGAGAACCCTAGTCTCACCCCAAAAGTACATGTTATAACATTCCCATCTTGTCGACTTTCAAGGAAACATTATTTTCTTCCATTCCTTTAGCTTCAGAACCTTCCAACCCTATTTATACTTGTTATTCATGATCTTCAATATTTGTAACCACCGAGGTAACATGATTAGCTTACTTTATATGCTTTCAAATATTTTCTCATTTTTAGTCCTACATTGGTTTGCTTACGACACGCTTTTACGTATGCAAATATAGGGTGTAACACTCAGTCACTCAGTCTTCCTAATCACTCAGTCCTCACAGTCACTCAGTCCTCCCAATTACTCAGTCCTCCTAATCACTCCGCACTCACACTCGCACTTAGTAGGTACATGCATTCACTGTGGCTGTGCAGACTCCGGAGGAGAAATTCAAGCCCAAGCACTATAATAAGCCAATCATGGCATAAATTAAATAAACATCTTGTGGCCTACAGCCTGATCCCATAAATATCCTCACTATCAAGCCCTCGGCCTCACTCAATCATCAATCTCTCCAGTCTCTTGAGCTCACAATGTCTTGAAAATCAACTCAAAAATAATGATATTATATATCAATAAATGGTCATAGAGACTGAGATATGGTATGTAAATAAATGTGTATGATTGAGTATGTAGTTGCAATGTAAGCAAATAACTCAACAGTAGAAATGATCTCCGTGAGTCCGAACAGGATAAGCATGTAGCCTAGACATGGTTTCTAACATGGATCACAGCTCAATTACTCTAGCACGTAGAGATTTCATGGTTACAGATAAGATCAGGTAACTATACAGTACCACGGAAATAACTGAGTCTCAATTCAAATGGTGCACGCCCATAAGCCCGTCATCTAGCATGTGTGTCATCTCAACAACAAACACATATCACGCATTTTAGTGGGTTCATACCCTCACCACCAAGTTTGAAAGTATTACTTACCTCGAACAAGCCAAATTCAATACCGAGCAAGACAAATGATGCTATAGAAAAGACATTCTCGCACTTACCGATCTCCGAATCGCTCGAAACTAACCAAAAGCAACTCAAATAAAACCTAAGAAAATAATTCCAAATGATAAAAGTCAAATCTTTAACTAAAACCCCAAAGTCAACCATAAAGTCAAACTCAGGCCCATGCCTTGGAACTTGATAAAACTGACAAAATTCGACAACCCATTCAATTACAAGTCCAACTATACTAGTTTCACTCAAATCCGACTCCAAATCGACGTTCAAAACTCAAGAAATTGCTCTATGAAACTTTAGTCAAAACTCCTTGATTTCTCTTTTGAAATCATCAATCAAATGCCAAAATTGAGAATAGATTTATGCAATATAATCAAAACCGAGTAGAGAACACTTACCCCAATTCATATGGTGAAAATCGCCTCAAAATTTATCTCAATCCGAGCTCAATAGCTCCAAATATGCTAAAATATCCGAAAACATTGAAATAGAGTACTTAATACAATGTTCCAGGGGTACCCTTCGTGATCGCGGACACAAAGGATCGAGACAAAATATTCCAAAATAATTTTTACCTATGCGATCGCGGCTATTTCCCCGCGATCACGAGGAACAAACTTCTATTTAACCCTTCCAAACTCTTTTCAAACAGGCTGCAGTATATTAGCCATAACTTTTTGTAAAAAATTTCAAATGACAAACGGTTTAATTTTCTGGAAACTAGACACAAAGGGATAAACCTTTCATTTATAGATACTCTCCAAATTCCTTATATATCGCAAGATATAAGCTTCCAAAGTCGGATCAGTGCAACAAAATTTTCTTCTATGCGATCGCGAAAAGGCTTCCGTGATCACGATTCTCAGGTCCATTTTTCCTATTTTACTCTATGCAATCATAATCAATTCTACGTGACCGCAATGTATACCCCTGTAGCCAAAAATTAGTAGCTAAAAATGGCCTAGAATGGTACGAAACCACCCCGAAACTCACTCGAACCCCTTGGAACCCCATCTGAACATACCAAAAAATCCCATAATATAATACGGACCTACTCGAGGCCTCAAATCACACATAACAATATAGAAATGATGAATCGCACCTCAATTCAAACTTAAACAAACTTTTAACTTCCAAAACTCGTGCCAAACCATATCAAATCAATCCGGAATGAACTCAAATTTTACACACAAGTCCCAAATGACATAAAAAAGCTATTTAAATTTTTGGAACCACAATCTAAATTCGATATCTTCAAATTCAACTCTCGGTCAAACTTATAAACATTGCAAACCTTCAAATTTTTAACTTTCGACAATTGGCGTCGAAACTTTTTAGAAATATCCACATGCAAATATGGGCATACGCCCAATTCCAAAATCACCATCGAGACCTAACGGAACCATCAAAACTTTTGGGGTCAAATACCCAAAAGTCAAACTTGGTCAACTCTTCCAACTTAGAGCTTCAAACAAGAAATTCGTTCTTCCAAATCACTTTCGAATCACCTGAAAAACCAAGACCAAAAATTCACACAAGTCATAATATATCATACGAAGCTACTCAAAGCATCAAATAGCTAAAAGGAATGCAAACGCTTAGAACGACTGGTCAGGTCGTTACATTTTCTTCCTTTGTTTTTCTCTACTTTTTATCCTCTCTTTTTTATCTAGAAATTTCAATTGTTTTAATTTAGCAATTTTCTTTCATGTTGCACAATTGGTGTTCAAATTGAATTCTCGATCAATAAAATTTTAAGGTATTTGATTCTCCACCATTGACAGCTATTAAAAAGCTTCAAAGCTTTGGATTCAAATTTGGGTTTTAAAAATCTATTGTTTATTTGGCTTGGATATTGTTGTAAGCAATTGAGAATATTCTTTGGAGTTTATATCTCATTTTTTAGAGTGTTTGGTGAAGATTATATTTGATTTTGGCTGAATTTTAGATTGAAACTCATGAAAGAGGAGGAGCAGTAGGAGGAGAAGAAGAAGCCGTGACATACACTATACTTAAAAATTTGTATTTAATTTGTATTCGGTTGTAATTATGTATATATTTATTTGAATGTTGTATGAAAGTTGAAAAATAATTGTATAATATATGAATCATTGTATGAAATTTGTTTAAGTTATAAATACTATCTTTTTACATAAAGTTGTTGATATGTATCAAAATTGTATTAAGAGAGCAACTTTTGATTAGAATTTCGGGAGGAAAAAGAACACACCATTTACAAAGTCTATACAAAAAACATACAAAGGACAAATTGTTTAAAATTTGTATGAAATTGTATTTAAGTTATATGATGTTGTAGTTATATTTAACTGGGTAGAAATGACATATAAAAGTTTTAGATAAGTTCTATACTTAATTAGTTGTATGAAATTTATTTTTAGTTTATACATTATTGAAGATATATCAAATTTGTATGAAATTTTATTTTCAGTTTGTAGGCAGCAGAGGATAGGGAGAAAGAAGAAGAGAAAAAAAGGAAAAATAGATTCTATATGGATAAATGCGGTAGAAAATAAGGAAAGGGTCTGGATTAGCTCAAGTAGTTGAAGCTCCTGTAATTATCAATAGGATTGTAGATTAAGGTCATATGTCCATCGAGAATTTAGAAGTCATGATTGTTTGCTCCACTTTTTTATTTTCTTGCTCACGGTTTAACAGAGAAACATAACAAATGTATGAATTAGATGCTTGATTTGTTCACTGAATTATCTTTTTAGCTTCTTCACTAATTTTCGTTTTCTCCTCGATAACTTTATTTAGCTACTTGATTTTCAAACACAAAAAATCAATTTATTCAATTAAAGTTCATAGCTCTATACCCACTTCAATCCCATACTCACACATTTAATCTATTTTCCATTTCTGTAACTCTTTCTGTGTTGAACACAAAAGCATTCCAGTGATGGAGTTATAGACTCCTTTGGAAGAATTTTAAGAATTGGATGGAAATGAAAAGATATTAATTTTAACCACGGTTTGTATATGGGTCTTTTTCGAAGTTGAAGAATTTTGTTATGTTAGGACCGAGCATTGGTAGGTGGGTAATAATGGAGATCCCATGTCCAAGATAATGAAGAAATCAGAGGAAACAATCATGGCCTTCTAAATAGAACCCTATTGACAATTACTGGAGCATCAACTGTTGGAGCAAAACTAGACCCGTAAGGAAAGAGAAGAGGGGAGAAAAAAGAAAAAGGGTGTAACCAAATCCCCTAATTTAAGGCATTAATAATGGATTGTATATAAATTATAAAGAAAACATAGTTAGGTCGGGTAATATACAAATCTAGAAGAATTTTGGTAAATATGTTTCAAATATTGTATAGGAACGAAAAAAATCCCCGACACTATGTACTTTCAAGCGATTTGCACAAATATGATAGTTTTGTTCCTGTCACGACCCCAAAACCAACCCGGTTGTGATGGCGCCTATCATAGAACTAGGCCAACCGAGACATTCTCAAAATGATTTGACATTTCATTAAAAATCAGATATAACCTTTTTCATAATGAAATTTCCGTAAAGGAGATAAATTCAAAAACCAAAATGCGAAAATAAAAGCCTGACCTCGGGTGTCACTAAGTCATGAGCAAATACAACAACTGTTCTTAAATATAACAAGACTAAAATAGTCTGAAAATGGGCAAAGTATACAAAAAGGAAGATAAGGAAAGAGAAAGGCGGGACTACGATCGTCAGCAAGCTATCTCGCTATCTCCAGTGAAAATTCATGACTGGAATAGTCAACAGCCGATGCTATGCCCTGAGATACCTAGATATGCGCACAAGGTGCAGAGGGTAACGTGATTATACCAACTCAGCAAGTAACAAGTCCAAACTATGGCATGATAGGTAGTGATGAACCAAACCTCAACCAGTAAAACACAAATTAAACAGTACAGTAAAGTAGTCATGCTTGAAATTCAAGTATTCAGCTAGACAGCAAGATAAATACCAATCTGAAACAATATGAAGTATAAAGCTGTCACGACCCGAAACAAGGATGATAATAATACACTCGTTTAATATATCAAAAGAAGCAGAAACAAATAAGCAAAAATAAATATCAAACACTGCCCGATCCTGGTGTCACTAGTCATGAGCCACTAGCATACGATCCAACATTGTCTACTCAATACAAAATGGTTCTAATAAATAAAACACTAGAAGATAGGAAGGAGAAAGGCAGGACTGCGGACACCGTGCGGCTACCTTGCGATCTCCGAAATGCTCTGAAGGCAAAGGACGGCTCTCACTCAGATACTTTGGTACCTGGATCTGCACACGAGGTGCAGGGAGTAACGCGAGTACACCAACTCAATAAGTAACAATTATAAATAAAGGCTAAGTACAGTGACGAGCATTTAAAATCATAAACATATCATAACATGGAAATTTCCAGAGGAAATAACAATATCAAATCAGTAGGTAAATTCTGAACAACCAGTAAAAACTCCAGTTTCAAGGAAAGTTGTTAAAATATTTGTTCAACATTTTCAATAGAAGCTCAGTACAAAGAGGAGTGAAAATAGTAAGTTCATTAAAACAAGCCCCTCGAGCAAAGTATCACTCATAAATATATCTAGCCCCTCGGGCAAACCTCTCAGTCACTCGTGATTTAATTACTATCAATCAGCACTCACGCATATCAAGTATCTCATAATAACCGCTGCGGCATACAGCCTGATCCATAAATATAGTCGATTGCACTCACTGGGGATATGCAGAATTCGAAGGGGCTCCTACAACCCAAGCGCTATATCGCTGCGGCGTGTAGCCCGATCCAATATATATTACTCCGGCGTGTAGCTCGATCCATATATACAAATATATAACGCCGCGGCATGCAGCCCAATCCATAACTATCCTCAAAATCTGGCTCTTGGCCTCACTCATTCATTCACTTCACAAGCCACTCGGGCATCTCAATGCAAACTTAGGGACTCAGCCCAAAACACTTTCATAAATATTAAAATAGAGTGAGGAACAAGATTTGACAATAAGCAGGTATAAACCATTACTGAGGATAATGCTTTCTATCAAAAACAATGTAAAAATAATAGTAAAGTGCCCTTGAGGGTCCAACAGTACGACACAAGTCCCCAAACATTGCATTCTGCCCAAGTTAACAGAATCATTTCTAAAACACATAGATATCATATAGAGTTTATCAAAACATGCAACTCCACAGTTGCCTCGGGACGGTCCAAGTCACAATCCCTACGGGTGCACGCCCACACGCCCGTCACCTAGCATGTGTGTTACCTTATTAATCAAAATAGTATGAAATTCTAGGGTTTCATACCTTCAGGTCTAATTAAAAGTTACTTACCTCGAACCGGACAAAAATCTAATCCGTAATGCCCTTACCTCTCGACTCGGCCTCAAATCACCCCGATTCTATCCAAAAATCATAATCATAACATCAATACATGCCAAAGAAACAAAGCCCACATGAAAATTATCAAATTAGGTCAAAATTTCTGAAATTGGCCAAACCCGACCCCCAGGCCCACGCTTCGGAATTTGATAAAAATTACAACACTAAAATCCTTATCCTTTCACGAGTCTATACATACCAAAATCATCAAAATCGGACCTCAAATGGCCCTTCAAATCCCCAATTGAACTCTCCAATTTCAAGCCCTAATCTCTCAATTTCTTCCTTAATTTTCTCACTAAAACCATGATTAAACAATGGAATAATTGCCATAAACACAAGATACAAGGCCAAAGTAGCTTACCTCACTGAAAACACCTGATTTCCCCCTTCAAATCACAGCTCCCAAGCTCCAACTCATTCAAAAATGGTGGATAAAAGACTAAAATTTGCTAAGATAGCTTTTTATACTTTCTGCCCAGCGATTTATGCACCTGCAGTCCATTAGCCACGCATGCGGGACCGCTTCCGCGGTCGAACCAACCTCATCTATGGTTTTCATTTATCTTCCCTCAACCACATATGCGACCTCTTACCCGCACCTACGGTCATGTAGGTGTGTTCTTTCTACCGCACCTGCGGATCCTGGCCGTATCTACGGCTGCATCCTCGCTCATGCGGACTTCGCACCTGCGTTTCCCACTCTGCAGGTGCGGTTATGATAGCTAAAGGAATTCTCATTACTACCTCAAATAAAATCCTTGATCCGTTAACCTCCCAAAATCAACCCGAGGCCCTTGGGACCCCAACTAAACATACCAACAAGTCACATATCATCATTCAAACTTATACCAACCTTCGAAACACTCAAAACAATGTCGAAACATCAAAACACCCTCGGATTCAAGCTTAAGGATTTCAAAAACATCCGAATTCAGAAAACGATGTAAAAACCTATCAACCCCCATACGAACGACCTGAAAGTTTGCACACACGTCATAAATAACACAGCTAACCTACTCCAATTTCCAGAATATCATTCCGACCCCGATATCAAAATTTTTGCGGCCGGCCGTAAAGCTCCAAAATTTCAATTTCGCCAATGCAAGCCTAAATCTACCACGGACCTACAATTTACATTCCGAACAAGATCTTAAGCCCAAAATCACCTAACAAAGCTATCCGAATCATCAGAATTCACATTCGATACCTTCCACTCATAAGTCAGTATCCAGTTGACTTTTCCAACTTAAACTCCTAAATTAGAGACTAAGTGTCTCATTCCACACTAAGACCACTCTGAACACAACACAACCAATACGATATGATGAAATACAGCTGAACAATACATAAAAAAGCAGGAATGGGGAAAACAGGGCTGAAACTCATGAAATGACCGGCCGGATCGTTACATCCTCCCATTCTTAAACAAACGTTCATCCTCGAACGAGTCACGAAACATACCTGAAGCCTCAAACAGGTATGGATATCTGCTCCACATCTCTCGCTCAGTCTCCGAAGTAGCCTCCTCCACGGGCTGACCTTTCCACTGCACTTTCACTGAAGCTATATCCTTTTACCTCAACTTTGGGATATGTCGCTCCAAAATAGCCACTGGCTCCACATCATAAGTCAAATCACCGACTAACTGAACCGTGCTAAAATTCAAAACATGAGACAAGTCGCCAATATACTTTTGAAGCATAGAAACATGGAATATCAGATGCACACTCGACAAGATAGGTGGCAATGTCAGCTCATAAGCCACATCCCCAGTCCTCCGAAGCACCTCAAAAGGCCCAATGAACTGAGGACTCAATTTACCCTTCTTCCCAAATCTCATAACACCCTTCATGGGTGATACCTTCAGAAGAACCCTCTCCCCAACCATGTAATACACATCACGGACCTTCCTGTCAGCATAACTCTTTTGTCTCGATTGCGCTGTACGAAGCCGCTCCTGAATCACCTTCACCTTGTCCAAATCATCCTAAACTAAGCTTGTACCCAAAAGCCTAGCCTCGCCGGGCTCAAACCAACCAACTGGAGATCTACAGCATCTCCCGTATAAAGCCTCGTATGGAGCTATCTGAATACTCGACTGATAACTGTTGTTATATGCAAACTTCGTGAGCGGTAAAACTAATCCCATGAACCTCTAAAATCAATGACACAAACGTGCAACATGTTCTCCAATATCAGAATAGTGCGCTCGAACTGCCCATCCGCTTGAGGGTGAAAACCTGTGCTCAACTCCACCTAAGTACCCAACTCTCGCTGCACGGCTCTCCAAAACATCAAAGTGAACTGATTACACCTATTTGAAATAATGGAAACTATGGGTGTTAAACGGGCCGGGTCAGCCCGGTTCTGGACCGGCCCAGATCGATAGAACCCGGAGTCGGACCGGCCCGGTTCTTATGGGGCCGGGTAGGCTGGGTTGGGGGTCCGTCCGGTTTTGTTAGGTTTAGGGTTGGGATCCGGTTAACCGGACTCGGGTAACCCGTTTGGCGTGAACAGTGCCCAAACCGGTTAACCCGGACCGGAACCGGCCTGGTTAACTTTAAAAAAAAAATTATTTTTTTTATTTTTTTTGAATTTCGCTGACAGATGGGCCCACTATTCGTTGAATTTCCCAATTTTTTGAATATATCCGTTGGCCAACGGATTTATTTATTAAATGGCCATTTTTTTTTAATTTTGTGTTTTTAACACTTCACCAAAATTAACCTTTTTAAAACTATAAATACCTCCCTCCTCTTCTTCATATCTTCACTCAAATCTTATTTCTCAATCTCAATTTCTTATTTCTCTCATCTCCAATTTGCAATATTTCAATTCTCAATCTCAATTTCTCAAATCTCAAATCTCAATTCAAGTTAAATCATGCCTCGTACTTCTAGAGTGCGCTCATATGTTTGGCAACACTTTGAGGTGGTAGAAGAAAATGAAGAAGGTCAGAAATTAAAGTGCAAGAACTGTGGTCAAGTCTTAAATTTTCGTTCAGGGTCTGGCACAGGCAGTTTAAGGAGGCATATAAAGTGTTGTCTTGAGCGTCCTCCGGAAATTCGTATTTAAGATTTTACGACAATTTGTGTTATTTTAAAATTATTAGACGTATTTATGCTTAATGTTTTAGTTTGTTATATTAATTTGAAGTATTATTAATTTATTATGCATGAAAATTTAGTTTTACTATTTTTTTGTTAATTTACTTTTTAAATGCAAACTTTAATTTTGAATTTTGAAATAAATGTAGCACTTGCAATTTATAAGTGCAAGTTTTTCTCATCTACTTTGTATTCTTTAAATTAATACAAAGTATTAATATAAATTACAATAGTTATACAAAATTCCAAAAAAAAAATTTACTAAACCCGGCCCGGCCCGGCCCCCTCAACCTGTAACCCGTACGGTTCAATTTTTACCCGAAATTACCCTAACCCGTTAAACCCGTTACCATTGGGCCCGGAACCGGCCCGGTTTCAAACCCGTACGGGTTTAAAAAAAGGGCCCGACCCGGCCCGGCCCACCCGTTTAACACCCATAATGGAAACTGGTACACCATGCAGCCGAACAATCTCTCGGATGTAAATCTCTGCCAACACCTCTGAAAAATAGGTAGTACACACAGGAATGAAGTGCGGGGAGTTGGTTAGCCGATCCACAATCACCCAAATAGTATCGAAATTCTTCAAAGTCCGTGGGAGTCCAACTACAAAATCCATGGTGATTCGCTCCCACTTCCAGTCTCGAATATCCATCTGCTGAAGCAAGCCACCTAGTCTCTGATGCTCGTATTTCACCTGCTGATAATTAAGACATCGAGATAGAAATCCCACGATGTCCTTCCTCATCCTCCTCCACCAATAGTGTTGTCTTAAATCCTGGGCCATCTTTGAAGCACCTGGATGGATGGAATACCGTGAGCTGTGGGCCTCCTCCAGAATTAACTCCTGAAGCCCGTCTACGTTGGGCATACATATTCGTCCCTGCATCCTCAATGCTCCGTCATCACCAATAGTCACATCTCTGGAATCGTCAAGTTGAACTCTATCCTTGAGGACAAGCAAATGAGGATCATCATACTGGTGCTCTCTGATGCGATCAAACAAGGAAGACCGAGAAGCCACACAAGCTAGGACCCGACTGGGCTCCTAAATATCCAATCTCACAAACCAATTGGCCAAGGCTTGAACATCAACTGCAAAAGGTCTCTCTCTAACAGGAATATACGCCAAACTTCCCATACTCACCGACTTCCTACTCAAAGCATCAGCCACTACATTGGCCTTCCTCGGTAGTACAAGATAGTCATATCGTAGTCCTTTAGCAGGTCCAACCATCTACGCTGCCTCAAATTGACATCCTTCTGCTTAAACACCTCACAAGACACACCATAAAGATAATGCCTCCAAATCTGCAATGTGTGAACAATGGCAAACAACTCTAAATCATGAAGAGGGTAGTTCTTCTCATGGGGCTTCAACTGACGAGAAGCATAAACAATCACTCTGCCCTCCTGCATGAACACACACCCGATACCAACTCCGGAAGCAACACAATACAATGTATATGAACCTGAAGCTGATGGCAAAACTGACACTGGAGCTGTGGTCAAGGCAGTCTTGAGCTTCTGAAAGCTCATCACACTCATCCGACCACATGAAAGGGGTACCCTTTTGAGTCAATTTGGTCAAGGGTGATACTATAGATGAATATCCCTGAGCGAGCCGACGATAATAACCTGCCAAACCAAGAAAGCTATGAATCTCTATGGCTGAGGATGGATTGGGCCAACATTGAACCGCCTCTACCTTCTTCGGATCAACCTAAATACCCTCACTGGACACCACATGCCCCAACAAAGCCACTAAAATAAGCCAAAACTCGCACTTGGAGAACTTTGAATAAAGTTTCTCCTCCTTCAACTGCTGCAATACCACTCTTAAATGCTCCGTGAGCTCCTTCTGGCTAGACGAGTACACCAGAACTTCATCAATGAATACAATAACAAACGAGTCGAGATAAGACCGAAAAAGCTATTTATCAAATGCATGAATGTTGTTGGGGCATTGGTCAGCCCAAAAGACATTACCAGGAACTCATAATGACCATATCGTGTCCTGAAAGTCGTCTTAAAAATATCTGAATCCCTGATCTTCAACTAGTGATACATTGATCGGAGATCAATCTTAGAGAACACCCTCTCTCCCTGAAGCTGATTGAATAAATCATCAATACGAGACAAAGGATACTTGTTCTTGATTGTAACTTTGTTCAGCTGCCTGTAATCAATGCACATCATCATCATGCCATCCTACTTCTTCACAAATAGAATAGGCGCACCCCAAGGCGACATACTAGGCCGAATAAACCCCTTATCAAGGAGTTCCTAAAGTTGCTCCTTTCACTCCTTCAACTCCGCCGGTGCAATACGATATGGTGGAATAGAAATGGTCTGAGTGCTCGGTACCAAATCAATACCAAAATCAATATCCCTATCCGGGGGTACGCCCGCCAGGTTTACAGGAAATACAAAAGGAAAATCCCTCACCACCGAGACTGAATCAATACTAAGAGCCTCTGCACTAACATCCCCCACAAAGGCTAGGTAAGAGAGACAACCCTTCCCAACCATCCGCTAGGCCTTCAAAAATAAAATCACCCTATTGGGAACATAATAGATCGAACCTCACCACTCAATTCGTGGCACACCCATCATAGCTAACGTCATTATGTTAGCATGACAATCTAATATAGCACGACATGAAGATAGCCAATCCATGCCTAATATCACATAAATGTCCACCATACAAAGTAATAGAAGGTTGCTCGAGGCTCTAAACCCCTAATAGTCACCACATACGACCGATATATGTGGTCCACGATAATAGTACCCCTCCCCGCCCACCAGAGTAGACACATGAACAGATGAAATGAGAGACTCATGGGGCAAATCCAAACAACGAACAAAATATGATGACATATATGAAAAGGTGGAACCAGGATCAAATAACACAGAAGCATCTCGGTGGCAAATAGAGACAATACTTGTAATCACGGCATCTGAAGCATAGCATATGATCTTGCTGGGAGTGCATAGAAATAGTCCTGACCAACGCCTGATATACCTCCTCCTATAGGGCGACCCCTAAATGACTGACCCCTACCCTAGCTGCTTGGACGTGTGGTAAAGTTACTTGAGCTGAAGTGAGGGCTAACCCCTCTACTGAGATGAACCGCCAATAAGATGAGGATACTGTCTTCTTATATGACAAAATGCTCCACACTCATAACAATTTCTTGGTACGAGGAACGGTGACTGAAGGGAACCCCTAGCACTGGGATGACCAGTAGAAGGACTTGGCAGAGAAGAGCCTTGAACTTATGGAGCACAGGACGAACTTAGGACTGGAAGGGCACTAATTGATGAATGGCCATGATGAGTACTATGTGAACCATGGCCTGATAGTTCCCCTCGATGAACTGGGCGAGATGACTGAGCATGTCTTAATGGACGGCCTCTACCGTACTAAAACTGACCTCTCCAAGGAACTCCAGAAAAGCTACCAGATCCTCGATCCCTCTCTCATCGGCATCAAACTGACTTGATCTCTCGGGAAATATCGACCACCTGCTCAAAAGTGGCACCTGAAACCCTCTCTCTGGTCCTAAGAATCTGGAGCTGATATGTGAGGCCATCCACGAACCTCCTGATCTTATCTCTATCCGTAGGAACAAACCAAACAACATGATGAGCTAGCTCCAAAAACCTCATTTCATATTGCGTCGCATTCATATCATCCTGACGCAACTGCTCGAACTGCCTGCGTAGCTTCTCCCTACGAGACTATGGTACATACTTCTCAAAGAAGAGAACAAAAAACTGCTGCCAGGTAGGTGGCGGTGCACCAACCGGCCTACGCCTCTCATAAGTCTCCCACCAAGTGAAGGCAGCTCCAGAAAACTAAAAAGTAGTAAATGCAACCCCATTAGTGTCAAGAATACCCGCTTTACCAAGAATTCTATAGAACTTGTCCAAGAAACCTTGTGTATCCTCACCCTCTGCACCACTAAAAGTCGGAGACTGAAGTCTACCAAACCTCTCTAATCGATGTTGCTCGTCCTCAGGCATAATTGGTACTACAAAATCCTGAGCAGGTGCAACCGTCCGGGTTGGTGGTGCCTCCGGTGTCTGCAATCACTGAAAAACCTGCTCCAGTGTGGGGCGGTGGGAATTTGAGTGTCTCCCCCAGCTTGAGAAGTGGCTACTATTGTAAAACCTGCGACCACCTGAGCAGGACTAGTGCACGGTCAAGATCTGAGCCAAAGTCTCTTGAAGACCCGGAATAACAATAGGCATAGCGGGTGCCTGAGCTGATCCCGCTAAACCATACCCCACTGGAATCTGATCAGGAATTGGGGTGGCTATTGGATCTACATGAGCTTCCCCATTTGCTGTACGGGCTACACCCCTGCCCCTACCACAACCGCGACCCGGCCTCTAGTGGCCTCAACTGCTAGTCGTCCGTCCTGACTGGTAGCACGTGTCCTTACCATCTGTAATAGTATAGAATAATAGAAGTTTAGTACCAAGATCAACTAATTCACACGACAAGAATTTCAAGAATGTAAAGTTTTTCTTAAAGGTTCTACAGCCTCTCGAGGATAAGTACAGACATCTCTGTACCGATTTGCGAGACTCTACTAAACAGGCTCATGACTCATGAGACCTATGTAACATAGGCTCTGATACAAACTTGTCATGAACCCAAACCACCCTGGACGTGATGCCGCCTATCGCAGTACTAGGCCAGCTGATTCAATACTTATAACATCAATATCTCTTTCTTAATTCAGTTACTAAACAAGGATGATAATAAAATAGTTGTTTAATATATCAAAAGAAGCGGAAACAAATAAGCAAAAAAATCAAACACTGCACGATCTCGGTGTCACTAGTCATGAGCCACTAGCATACAATCCAACATTGTCTACTCAATACAAAATGAGTCTAATAACTAAAACACTAGAAGATAGGAAGGATAAAAGTAGGGCTACGGATGTCGTGCAGCTACCTTACGATCTCTGAAATGCTCTGAAGGCGAAGGATGCTCTCACTCGGATGCTCTAGCACCTCGATCTGCACACAAGGTGCATAGAGTAACGTGAGTATGCCAACTCAGTAAGTAACAATTATAAATATAGGATAAGCGAAGTGACAAGCATTTAAAATCATAAACATATCATAACATGGAAATTTCCAGAGGAAATAATAATATCAAATCGGTAGGTAAATTCTGAACATCCAGTAAAAACTCCAGTTTCAAGGAAAGTTGTTAAAAACATTTGTTCAATATTTTCAACAGAGACTGAGTACAAAGAAGAGTGAAAACAGTAAGTTCATTAAAACAAACCCCTCGGGCAAAGTATCACTCATATATATATATATAGCCCCTCGGGCGAGCCTCTCAGTCCCTCATAACTTAATTACCATCAATCAGCACTCACACTTAGCACTCACACTCATCAAGTATCTCATAATAATTGTTGCAGCATGCATCCCGATCCATAAATATAGTCGACTACGCTTAATGGAGATGTGCAGACTCCGGAGGAGCTCCTACTGCCCAAGCGCTATACCGCTGCGGTGTGCAGCCTGATCCAATATATATCGCTGCGACGTGCAGCCTGATCCAATATATATCGCTGCGACGTGCAACCCGATACATATATACATTTATATAACTTTGCGGTGTGCAACCAGATCCATAACTATCCTCACAATCCGTCCCTCAGCCTCACTTACTCATCTGCGTCACAAACCACTCCGGCATCTCAGTGCAAACTAAGGGAACTCAGCCCAAAAGACTTTCATAAATATTAAAATAGAGTGAGGAACAAGAGTTAACAATAATCAGGTATATAACATTACTGAGGATAATGCTTTCTATCAAAAACAATGTGAAAATAACAGTAAAGTACCCCTGAGGGTCCAACAGTACGGTGCAAGGCCCCAAACATGGCATTCAGCCCAAATTAACAGAATCATTTCTAAAGCACATAGATATCATATAGATTTAATCAAAGCATGCAACTCTACAGTTGCCTCGGGACAGACCAAGTGACAATCCCTACGGGTGCACGCCTACACGCACATCTGCCCAGTGATTTACGCACATGCGGTCCATTAACCTCGCCTACGGGACCGCTTCTGCGGTCAAACCAACCGCATATGCGGTTTTCACTTATCTTCCCTCAACCGCATTCCTTCTACCGTAACTACGACACCTGGCCTTCTTACCTATGGCCGCATCTGCGGCTGCTTCCTCGTTCCTGCGGACGTCGCACCTGTGGTTCCCACTCCGCAAGTGCGGTTATGATAGCTGAAGGAATTCTCAGCACTACATTAAATCAAATCCTTGATCTCTTAACCTCCCGAAATCAATCTGAGGCCCTCGGGACCTCAACTAAACATACTAACAAGTCACATATCATCATTCCAACTTATACAAACCTTCAAAAAACTTAAAATAACATCGAAACATCGAAACACCCTCGGATTTAAGCTTAAGGATTTCAAAAACTTCTGAATTCTGCAAACGGATTAAAAACCTATCAAACCTCATCTGAATGACCTGAAAATTTGCACACATATCGCAAATGACAAAACGAACCCACTCTAAATTTTGGAATTCCATTCCATCGCCGATATCAAAATTTCCGTTGCCGACCGGAAAGCTCCAAATTTCATATTTTGCCAATTCAAGCCTAAATCTACCTCGGACCTTCAATTTTCATTCCAAACAAGCTCCTAAGCCCAAAATCACCTAACAAAGCTATCCAAACCATCAAAATTCATATCCGAGACCTTCTACTCATAAGTCAGCATCCGATTGACTTTTCCAACTTAAACTCCTAAATTAGAAACTAAGTGTCTCATTCCACTCTACAACCACTCCGAACACAACACAACCAACATGATATGATGAAATATAGTTGAACAACACATAAAAAAAGAAGGAATGGGGAAAATGGGGCTGAAACTCATAAAACGACTGGCCGGGTCGTTACATCCTCCCATTCTTAAACAAATGTTCATCCTCGAACGAGTCAAGAAACATACCTAAAGCCTCAAGCTGGTGTGGGTCGTTACATCCTCCCATTATTAAACAAACATTTGTCCTCGAAAGAGTCAAGAAACATACCTAAAGCCCCAAACATGTGTGGATATATGCTCTGTATCTCTCGCTCGGTCGCCGAAGTAGCCTCCTCCACGAGCTGACCTCTCCACTGCACTTTCACTGAAACTATATCCTTTAACCTCAACTTTCGGATCTGTCGCTCCAAAATAGCCACTAGCTCCACATCATAAGTCAAATCACCGACTAACTGAACCATGCTAAAATCCAAAACATGAGACGGGTCGACAATATACTTCCGAAGCATAGAAACATAAAATATCGGATACATACTCGACAAGATAGGTGGCAATGCCAGCTCATAAGCTACCTCCCCAATCCTCCGAAGCACCTCAAAAGACCCAATAAACCGAGGACTCAATTTACCCTTCTTCCCAAATATCATAACACCATTCATGGGTGATACCTTCAGTAGAACCTTTTCCCCAACCATGTAAGACACATCACGGACCTTCCTGGCAGCATAACTCTTTTGTCGCGATTGTGTTGTACGAAGCCGCTCCTAAATCACCTTCACCTTGTCCAAAGCATCCTAAACCAAGTCTATACCCAAAAGCCTAGCCTTACCGGGCATAAACCAACCAACTGGAGATCTACACCATCTCACGTATAAAGACTCGTATGGAGCCACCTGAATACTCGGCTAATAATTGTTGTTATATGCAAACTCCGCGAATGGTAAAAATTGATCCCATGAACCTCCAAAATCAATTACACAAGGGCACAACATGTCCTCCAATATCTGAATAGTGTGCTCGGACTGCCCATCCGCCTGAGGGTGAAAAGTTATGCTCAACTCTACCCGAGTATCCAACTCTCGCTTCACGGTTATCCAAAACTGCAAAGTGAACTGTCTGCCCCTATATGAAATAATGGAAACTGGGACACCATGGCGTGAACAATCTCTCGAATGTAAATCTCTGCTAACCGCTCTGAAGAATAGGTAGTACACATAGGAATGAAGTGTGCGAAGTTGGTCAGCCGATCCACATTCACCCAAATAGCATCGAACTTCTTCAAAGTCCGTGGGAGTCTAACTACAAAATTCATAATGATCTGCTCCCACTTCCACTCTCGAATATCCATTTGTTGAAGTAAGCCACCTGGTCTCTAATGCTCGTATTTCACCTGCAGACAATTAAGACACTGAGCTACAAATACCACGATATCCTTCCTCATCCTCCTCCACCAATAGTGCTATCTCAAATCCTGGTACATCTTCGTGGCACCCGGATGGATGGAATACTGTGAGTTGTTGGCCTCCTCCAGAATCAACTCTCGAAGCCCATGTACATTGGGCACACATATCCGGCTCAGCATCCTTAATACTCCATCATTACCAATAGTCACATCTCTAGCATCGTTGTGCTGAACTTTGTCCTTGAGGACAAGCAAATGAGGATCATCATACTGGCGCTCTCTGATGCGATCAAACAAGGAAGACCGAGAAGCCACAAAAGCTAGGACCCGGTTGGGCTTCTAAATATCAAACCTCACAAACCGATTGGCCAAGGCCTTAACATCAACTACAAGAACTCTCTCCCCAACAGAAAGATATTCCAAACTGCCAATACTCACCGCCTTCCTACTCAAAGCGTTGGCCACTATATTGGCCTTCCCCGAATAGTACAAGATAGCAGCTCCAACCATCTTCGCTGCCTCAAATTGACATCATTCTACTTGAACAAGTGCTGGAGGCTACGATGATTAGTAAACACCTCACAAGATACACCACAAAGATAATGCCTCCAAATCTTCAACGTGTGAACGATGGCAGCAAACTCTAAATCATGAATAAGGTAGTTCTTCTCATGGGGCTTCAACTGACAAGAAGTATAACCAATCACTCTACCATCCTACATCAACACACACCTGATACCAACTCCTGAAGCATCACAAAACATTGTATATGAACCTGAAGCTGATGGCAAAACTAACATTGGAGTTATGGCCAAGGTAGTCTTGAGCTTCTGAAAGCTCGCCTCACACTTATCCGACCACATGAAAGGGGCACCCTTTTGAGTTAATTTGGTCAAGGGTGATTCTATAGATGAAAATCCCTGAACGAACCAGCGGTAATAACTCGCCAAACCAAGAAAGTTGCGAATCTTTGTGGCTGAGGATGGCCTGGTCCAACTTTGAACCGCCTCTATCTTCTTCGGATCAACCTGAATATCCTCACTGGTCACCACGTGCCCCAATAAAGCCACTGAACTGAGCCAAAACTCGAACTTGGAGAACTTTGCATAAAGTTTCTCCTCCCTCAACCATTGCAATACCACTCTCAAATGCTTCGCGTGTTCCTCCTGGCTACACGAGTACACCAGAATATCATCAATGAATACAATGACAAATGAGTCGAGATAAGGCCGAAACACGATGTTCATCAAATGCATGAACGTTGCTGGAGTATTTGTCAGCGCAAAATACATCACCAGGAACTCATAATGACCATATCGGGTCCTGAAAGTCATCATAAGAATATTTGAGTCCCTGATCTTCAACTAGTGATACCTTGACAGGAGATCAATCTCGGAGAACACCCTCGCTTCCTGAAGCTAGACAAATAAATCCTCAATACAAGGCAAAGGATACTTTCTCTTGATGGTAACTTTATTCAGCTAACTATAATCAATGCACATCCTCCTCGTGCCATTCTTCTTCTTCATAAATAGAACAGGCGCAACCCAAAGCGACAAACCAGGCTGAGTAAACCCCTTATCAAGGAGTTCCTGAAGCTGCTCCGTTAACTCCCTCAACTCCGCCGGTTCTATATGATACGGTGGTATAGAGATGGGCTGAGTGCCCAGCACCAAATCAATACCAAATTCTGTATCCTTATCCGGTGGCATGCCCGACAGGTCTATAGGAAAAATATATGGTAAATCCCTCACCACCAAGACTAAATCAATACTAGGAACCTATGTACTAATATCCCTCACAAAGGCTAGGTAAGAGAGACAACCCTCCAACCATCCACTGGGCCTTCAAAAATAAAATCACCCTACTGGGAACAAAATTAGTCGAACCTCGCCCACTTAATTCATGGCACACCCAGCAAAGCCAACGTCACTGCCTTAGCATGACAACCCAATGTAACACGACACAAAGATAGCTAATCCATGCCTAATATCATATCAATGTCCACCATACAAAGCAACAGAAGGTTCGCTCGGGTCTCTAAACCCCTAATAATCACCATACATGACCGATATATGTGGTCCACGAAAATAGGCTCTCCTACCAGAGTAGACACATGAACAGATGAAACGAGAGACTCACGGGGCGAATTCAAATAGCGAGCAAAATAAGATGACACATATGAAAAGGAAGAGCGAGGATCAAATAACACAGAAGAATCTTTGTGGAAAACAGAGACAATACTTGTAATCACGGCATCTGAAGCAATATCATATGGTCTGGATGGGAGTGCGTAGAAACGGGCCTGACTACTTCCTGATCTACCTTCTCCTCTAGGGCGACCCCTAGCTAACTAACCCCCAACCCTAGCTGCCTGGGCAGGTGGTGAACTAGCTGGAGCTGAAGTTGAGGGCTGGCCCCTCTTCTGAGATGAACCCCCAAGAAGAGGAGGACACTATCTCCTCATAGGTCTAAACTCTCCGCACTCATAAATACTCCATGGTGCGGGAATGGGGACTGAAGGGAACCCCTAACACCGGGATGACCAGTAGAAGGACCTGGCAGAGAAGAGCCCTGAACTGATGGAGCACGGGATGAACTCTGGGCTAGAAGGTCACTAAGTGATGAATGGACCTGATAAGAACTATGTGAACCGTGGGTCGATGATGCCCCTCGATGAATTCGGTGAGATGACTAAGCATGTATTAATGGACAGCCTCTGCCATGCTGAAACTGACCTCTCGAAGGAACTCCACCAAAGCTACTTGATCCCCGAGCCTTCCCTCATCTCGCTCCTGGCATCGAACTGACTTGATCTCTTGGGCAATATCGACCACCTGCTCAAAAGTGGCACCTGACACCCTCTCTCTGGTCATGAGAATCCGAAGCAGATATGTGAGTCCATCCACGAACCTCTGATCCTCACTCTATATGTAGGAACCAACCAAACAGCATGATGAGCTAGCTCCAAAAACCTCCTCTCATACTGTGTCACAGTCATAACATCCAGATGCAACAGCTCGAACTGCCTGTGCAGCTCCTTCCTGCGAGACTTTGGTACATAATTCTCCAAGAAGAGAGCGGAGAACTACAACCAAGTAAGGGGCGTTGCACCAACCGACCTACACCTCTTATAAGCCTCACACCAAGTGAAGGCAGCTCCAGAAAACTAAAAAGTAGTAAATTTGACCCCAGTGGTCTTAGGAATACCCGCGGTACGAAGAATCCTCTGACACTTGTCCAAGAAACCCTATGCATCCTCGCCCTCTCCACCACTGAAAGTCGGAGGCTGAAGTCTACCAAACCTCTCCAATCAAAACTGCTCGTCCATAGGCATAAGTGGTACTACAAAATCCTAAGCAGGTGCAACCGGCTGGGCTGGTGGTATCTCCGCTGTCTGCAATCCCTGAACAACTTGCTCGGGTGTGTGGGCGGTGGTAGTCTAAGTGCCTCCTCCGCCCTGAGAAGTGGCTAATGTAGTAAAAACTGTGACTGCCTGAGCAAGACTAGTGCACTATCAAGATTTGAGCCAAAGTTTCCTGAAGACCCGAACGATATGCATAGCGGGTGCCTGAGCTGGTCCCGCTGGAGCATCCGTCACCAAATCTGATCATGAACTAGGGCAGTTGGTGGATCTGCAGGTGCTGCCCCATCTACCGTACAAACTATGCCACTTCCCCTACCATGGCCTCGATCGTGACCCAGGCCTCTATTGGCCCCAACTGGTGGTCGTCTGTCCTGACTGGAAGCACGTGTCCTCACCATCTGTGAGAGAATATAATAATAGAAGCTTGATACCAAGATCTACATATTCACACGATAAGAATTTCAAGAATCTGAAGTTTGTCTCTGTACCGATCCGCGAGACTCTACTAAACCTGCTCATGACTAGTGAGACCTATGTATCCTAAGCTCTAATATCAACTTGTCACGACCCCAAACCATCCCGATCGTGATAGTGCCTATCGCAGTACTAGGCCAGCCGATTCAACACTTATAACATCAATGTCTCTTTCTTAATTCAGTTGCTAAACAAGGATAATGATAAAACAGTTGTTTAATATATCAAAAAAAGTGGAAACAAATAAGCAAAAATAACATCAAACACTGCCCTATCCCGGTGTCACTAGTCATGAGCCACTAGCATACAATGCAACACGGTCTACTCAATACAAAATGAGTCTAATAAATAAAATACTAGAAGACAGGAAGGAGAAAGGTAGGGCAGCAGACGCCGTGCAACTACCTTGCGATCTCCGAAATGCTCTAAAGGCGAAGGATGGCTCTCACTCGGATACTCTGGCACCTGGATTTGCAAACAAGATGCAGCGAGTACCGTGTATACGCCAACTCAGTAAGTAACAACTATAAATAAAGGCTGAGTGCAGTGACGAGCATTTAAAATTATAAACATATCATAACACGGAAATTTCCAGAGGAAATAACAATATCAAATCAGTGGGTAAATGCTAAACATCCAGTAAAAACTCCAGTTTCAAGGAAAGTTGTTAAAAATATTTGTTCAACATTTTCAATAGAGGCTCAGTACAAAGAAGAGTGAAAACAGTAAGTTCGTTAAAACAAGCCCCTCGGGCAAATTATCACTCATATATATATATATATAGCCCCTCGGGCGAACCTCTCAGTCACTCGTGACTTAATTACCATCAATCAACACTCACGCTCATCAAGTATCTCATAATAATAGTTACAGCATGCATCCCGATCAATAAATAAAGTCAATTGCGCTCACTTGGGGTGTGCAGACTCCAGAGGGGCTCCTACAACCCAAGCGTTATATCGCTGCGGCGTGTAGCCCGATCCCGTATATATCCCTGCAGCGTGTAGCCCAATCCTTATATACATGTATATAACGTTGCGGCGTGCAGCCTGATCCATAACTATCCTCATAATCTAGCCATCGTCCTCACTCACTCATCCGCCTCACAAGCCACTCGGGCATCTCAACGCAAGATCAGGGAACTCAGCCCAAAAGGCTTTCATAAATATTAAAATAGAGTGAAGAACAAGATTTAACAATAAGCATGTATAAACCATTACTAAGGATAATTCTTTCTATCAAAAACAATGTGAAAATAACAATAAAGTGCCCCTGAGGGTCCAACAGTACGGTACAAGGCCCCAAATATGTCATTCAGCCCAAGTTAACAGAATCATTTCTAAAACACATAGATATCATATAGAGTTAATCAAAACATGCAACTCTACAATTGCCTCGGGACGGACCAAGTCACAATCCCTACGAGTGCACGCCCACACGCCCGTCACCTAGCATGTGCGTCACCTCATTAATTAAAATAGTACAAAATTCTGGGGTTTCATACCCTCAGATCTAGATTTACAAAAGTTACTTACCTCGAACCGAACAAAAATCTACTCCACAATGCTTGCCTCTCAACTCGGCCTCAAATCGCCCCGAATATATCCAAAAATTAGAATCATAACATCAATACATGCCAAAGGAACAAAGCCCACGCGAAAATTATCAAATTAGATCAAAATTTCTGAAATTGGCCAAACATGAGCCCTGGGCGCACGCCTCGGAATTCGATTAAAATCACAACACTAAAATCTTTATCCTCTCACAAGTCTATACATATCAAAATCATCAAAATTGGACCTCAAATGGCCTCTCAAATCCCCAATTGACTCTCCAGTTTTAAGCCTAATATCCCAATTTCTTCCTTAATTTTCTCACTAAAATTATGATTAAACAATGGAATAATTGCCATAAACACAAGATACAAGGCCCAAGTTACCTCACTAAAATACTTGATTTCCCCCTTCAAATCACAGCTCCCAAGCTCCAACTCGTTCAAAAATAATGGATTAAAGACTGAAATTTGCGAAAATGGCTTTTTATACTTTCTGCCTAGTGATTTATGCACCTGCGATCCATTAACCACGCCTACGGGACCGCTTCTACGGTCCAACCAACCGCATCTACGGTTTTCACTTATCTTCCCTCAAATATTTTTGTGTTTAATTCTTGTATAGACGGCCTCATTCCGCAAATTCTTGTATAGACCGGCCGGTTCGTTACAGTTTCACTATTCATATTTTAACCCCGGTAATTAAAGTTTTGGGAAACAAGCCCAACGCTAAAACTATAAAGTATGTTGGGTAGAAGTTTAAAGCACGTTAGGCAAAATTTAAAGTACGCTGAATAGATTTTTGCTATAAGTCCCGATAGATCATCCAAAATTTTCAGTATTGTGGCTGAATAATTTGGTGATCGTCAGCTTTTTCACTATTAAGGATACAACATGTAAATAGTGTATTCTAAAGGTATGTAACGTACGTACATAGTACTAATTTACATTTTTTTTTAAAAAAAATAGGTATGATTTGTAATATTTTATAAAATGAACATTTTGGGGTAAAATGGCTAAGGGGAAGTGCATGGTTAGCCACTAATAGTACATGTATTTACTTTTAAACCACTGTTTAAAATGTCTTTAGTATTTAATCACTGCTTTAATAAACTTTACCTGCCCGGACAAAAATTCCCTTCTGCTCATAAAGATCAGGACCAAGTGTTCTTAACTTTTGAACTTGTAACTCTAAGTTCAGGACTGCATGTCCTTAACTTTTGAACATGGAACTCGAAGTTCAGGACCACCTGTCCTTAATTTCTGTGTTTGTAACTCTAAGTTAAGGACTATATGTCCTTATCTTTTGAACTTGTAAGTCTAAGTTCAGGACCTATTGTCATTAACTTTTGAATTTGTTAGTCTAAGTTCAGGATCAAGTATCCTTAACTTTTGAACTTGTAATTGTAAGTTCAAGACCAATTATCCTTAACTTTTGACTTTGTTAGTCTAAGTTCAGAACTTCAGGACCTATTGTCCTTAACTTTTGAACTTGTAACTGTAAGTCAGGACCTATCGTCCTTAACTTTTGAGCTTGTTAGTCTAAGTTCAGGACCAAGTGTCCTTAACTTTTGAACTTGTAACTGTAAGTCAGGACCTATCGTCCTTAACTTTTGAGCTTGTTAGTCTAAGTTCAGGACCAAGTGTCCTTAACTTTTGAACTTGTAATTCTAAGTTCAGGACCATGTGTCCTTAACTTTTGAAATTGGAACTCAAAGTTAAGGACCAAGTATCCTTAACTTTGGAACTTAAAATAATAGTTAGGTGGAAGGCTTAGGAGGAATAGGATCAGGATGCACTTCAAAAGTTTTTCCTAATGTCCAGATCGGCCAATCTTCGAATATGTCTTGAACGACTTTCTTCTAAAACTCTTTAATTACTACGAATACAAATCGTAAAAATGAACATTGAAAGTGTCACATTCTAGAAACGAACTGAAATACTTATTCGAGGAAAGAAAGTGAAAAAGGAACAAGTAGAAGTAAGGAAAGAATCTGAAAACGGCGTATCTATCAAACATGTGATACCATTGTATTTCAATAAACTAGTGGTTACTTTTGCTCAGCATTAAAAATACAGGATAAAAAATAAATAGCACTTTAAATAGTGGCTACCCCATACAATTTTTACTAATGTAGTTGGTTGTCGTAATGGGCTTGCTCGTACCAGGCCCAGTATATTGCTGGCTTCAACCATGGCTCAAAAGTTTCTCAATAGCTAATAAAAGCAACAAAAAAAAAACGAAAAGTATATAGAAAAAGAAATTTACTTGAAAATATTTTCCAGTCGAACTCATATAATAATAAAACTTCTATTATTGTGGGGTTTGTGGGTTGGGGTAAAGATCAAATGATAAATTTAAAATAAATTATTTTTAAATTTAGAAACTTTTTTAATTATATTTTGTAAAAATAAGCAGAATCACGCAAAATGGAATGGAAGGGGTTATTAAAGTGGTATCTAGGGGAGTTCATAAAAATCCGAAAATCTGAACCAAACCGAAAACCAACTAAACCGACCAAAAAACCGATACTTTTTGGTTTGGTTTGGTTTTGGTTTTGACATTAAAAAAAACCGAACCAAACCGATTATAGGAGTAGCTATTTTAAATTTATTGTTACACCTATATATATATATATATATATATATATATATATATA
>MU699729.1:34082-96259 GCA_026770625.1 Nicotiana glauca | reverse complement strand
AGGGCAATTGATTTGATAGTGTTACGTTGAAAATGTGATCGCCGAAATGTGTGTTTGGTAGTGTATGTCTTATATTTAAGAAAAAATCGATAAATAACCGAAAAAATCGAAAAACCGACATAAACCAAATCGAGAAAAAACCGACTTAATTGGTTTGGTTTGGTTCTAATATTGGAAAAACCGACTTACTTGATTTATATTTTTTTAGGGAAAAAGTGATCCAAACCGAACCATAAACACCCCTAGTGGTATCCAAGCCAGCCAAAAAAAAAAAAAGTGGTATCCAAGAACTCCCTCTATTTTATTTGTGTCACAGTATTTAATTAAGCACGAAATACTTTACTTTTTACTTATATATATACTACATTTTAGTGATAAGTTAATAAATATTAAAGTAGGACTCCCTTTGTCTTAATTACGTGATGTTGTTTAATTAGACATTGAGTTTAAAAAAGAAATAAAGATATTTATATGGCTAAAATTTCTCATCCAGGATAAACTAGTAAGTTTAAAATTAAATTCTTTCTTAACAAGAAAGTATGATAATTTTTAAACAAATTAAAAGGAAAAGTATAATAGATCAATTAGGATAATTTAATATGCATGGCATTATCATCAAAGTATGAATAACTTAATAAATTTAAATTATTAAAAGTTATGAAAGTCATATAACGATAAAATAATGTCAAATAATTTAGTACGTTCCAAAATTTAGAAAAAGGTCATAAATATTTTAATAGAAAAGAGTATGGGAGTGGAGCAACAATCTATACTAGATTCCATTTGTCCCAGCTTGTGATGTCAAATTTTTTAATTTTAACTGTAAATTCAAATACAGAATCTTTTTGGTTTTTCTAAATAAAATTTACTTATTTAAAAATTATACAAAAAGTAAGTAGGGTAAAAATATTTATTTAACTCTCAAAATTCGAACTATATAAATAAATTGGATCAGAAAAAGTAATATTAAAAGAATATGAAACTGTCGATAAAATGTCGGCATGAGCCCGTTTGGACATAAAAAATATTTTCACTTTTTTCGAATTTTTTTTTATTTTTTTTTTTTGAAATCAGTGTTTGGCCATAAAAATTTTAATTTTCACTTGAAGATGAATATTAGAATTTTTTGAAATTTTGAAAAACTCCAAAAAGCTGTTTTTCAAAATTTTCACTCAAATCACTCACAAAACTTTAAAAAATCCAAAATAATATTCATGTCCAAACACAACTCTAGTTTTCAAAGACCATTTTTACTTGAAATTCTTTTTCACTTTTTTTTTTGGAATTTTACAATTTTTATGTCCAAACGCCCGCTAAATTAATCACTTTTTCCATGCTTACCTTTTTTCCACATTTTATACGTTGCTAGTAAGGGTATTCATAAAAACTCGAAAGACGGAACCAAACCGAAAACCAAACCAAACCGACCAAAAAAGCTGATACTTTTTGGTTTGGTTTGGTTTTGGTTTTGAATTTTAAAAACCATTAAAATTTGGTTTGGTTTTGATTTTAATTAGAAAAAAACCGAACCAAACCGACTATAGGAGTAGCTATTTTAAATTTATTATTACAACTATATATATGTATATTTTTATACAAAGTTTCAAAATTTTAATGGTAAATATTAATAGTTTGTATTTTTAGTATAGTTCTTTACCTTTACATTCTAGTTTGAGGTGTTAAAAATAATATAATTTTAATTGAGTCCTTAAATTATTCATCACAATTTGATTCAATTATCATCAATATATCTTGGTAAATAATAGATTTCTCAAAGGGCAATTGATTTGACAGTGTTACGTTGAAAATGTGGTCACCGGAATATGTGTTTGGTAGTGTATGTCTTATATTTACGAAAAAACCAACAAATAACCGAAAAAAATAGAAAAACCGACAAACCCAACATAAACCGAATCGAAAAAAAATAGACTTAATTGGTTTGGTTTGGTTTGGTTCTAATATTTGAAAAACCGACTTTCTTGGTTTGGTTTGGTTTCTTTTTAGGAAAAAAACCGATCCAAACTGAACCATGAACACCCCTAGTCACCACATACGATCGATATATGCGGTCCACGATAATAGTACCCCCTTCCCCACCGTAGTAGACACACGAACAGATGAAACGAGAGACTCACGGGGCAAATCCAAACAACGAACAAAATATGATGGCACATATGAAAAGGTGGAACCAGGATCAATGAACACAGAAGCATCTCGGTGGCAAACTGAGACAATACATGTAATCACGGCATCTGAAGCATAGCATATGATGTTGCTGGGAGTGCATAGAAATAGGACTGACCAACTCCTGATCTACCTCCTCCTCTAGGGCGACCCCTAACTGACTGGCCCTCACCCCTAGCTGCCTGGGCGGGTGGTAAAGTAACTGGAGCTGAAGTGAGGACTAACCCCTTTACTGAGATAAACCCCCAAGAAGACGAGGATATTGTCTCCTCATATGTACAAACTCTCCGCACTCATAAAAGTTTACTAGTATGAGGAACGGAGACTGCAGGGAACCCCTAGCACTGGGATGACAAGTAGAAGGACCTGGCACAGAAGAGCCTTGAACTAATAGAGCACGGGACGAACTCAGGATTGGAAGGGCACTAATTGATGAATGGCCATGATGAGTACTATGTGAACCGTGGCCCGATGGTGCCCCTCGATGAACTGGGCGAGATGACTGAGCATGTCTTAATGGACGGCCTCTACCGTACTAAAACTGACCTCTCCAAGGAACTCCAAAAAAGCTACCAGATCCCCGAGCCCTCTCTCATCTCACTCCTGGCATCGAACTGACTTGATCTATCGGGCAATATCGACCACCTGCTCAAAAGTGGCACCTGAAACCTCTCTCTGGTCCTAAGAATCTAAAGCTGATATGTGAGGCCATCCACGAACCTCCTGGTCCTATCCCTATCTGTAGGAACAAACCAAACAACATGATAAGCTAGCTCCAAAAACCTCATTTCATATTGCGTTGCAGTCATATCATCCTGACGCAACTGCTCGAACTGCCTATGTAGCTCCTCCCTACGACACTATGGTACAAACTTCTCCAAGAAGAGAACAGAAAACTGCTGCCAGGTAAGGGGCGCTGAACCAACCGGCCTACGCCTCTCATAAGTCTCCCACCAAGTGAAGACAGGTCCAGAAAACTGAAAAGTAGTAAATGTGACCCTATTAGTCTCAATAATACCCGCTTTACAAAGAATTCTCTAACACTTGTCCAAGAAACCTCGTGCATCCTCACCCTCTACACCACTGAAAGTCGGAGTCTGAAGTCTACCAAACCTCTCCAATCGATGATGCTCGTCCTCAAGCATAATTGGTACTACAAAATCCTGAGCAGGTGCAACCGTCTGGGTTGGTGGTGCCTCCGGTGTCTGCAATCCCTGAAAAACCTGCTCCAGTGTGCGGGCGGCGGGAATTTTAGTTCCTCCCCCGGCCTGAGAAGTGGCTACTATAGTAAAACATGCAACTGCCTAAGCAAGACTAGTGCACATTCAAGATCTGAGCCAAAGTCTCTTGAAGACACGGAATAACAATAAGCATAGCGGGTGCCTGAGCTGATCCCGCTAAACCATCCCTCACTGGAATATGATCATGAATTAAGGCGGCTAGTGGATCTACAGGTGCTTCCCCATTTGCTGTACGGGCTACACCCCTGCCCCTACCATAACCGCGACCCGGCCTCTAGTGGCCCCAACTGCTAGTCGTCCGTCCTGACTGGTAGCATGTGTCCTTACCATCTGTAATAGTATAGAATAATAGAAGTTTAGTACCAAGATCAGCAGATTCGCACGACAGGAATTTCAAGAATGTGAAGTTTTTCTTAAAGGTTCTACAGCCTCTCAAGGATAAGTACAGACATCTCTGTACCGATCCGCGAGATCTACTAAACTGGCTTATGACTCGTGAGACCTATGTAACCTAGGCTCTGATACAAAACTGTCATGACCCCAAACCTCCCCGGACGTGATGCCGCCTATTGCAGTACTAGGCCACCCGATTCAACACTTATAACATCAATATCTCTTTCTTAATTCAGTTACTAAACAAGGATGATAATAAAATAGTTGTTTAATATATCAAAAGAAGCGGAAACAAATAAGCAAAAAAATCAAACACTGCACGATCTCGGTGTCACTAGTCATGAGCCACTAGCATACGATCCAACACTGTCTAATCAATACAAATGAGTCTAATAAATAAAACACTAGAAGATGGGAAGGAGAAAAGCAGGGCTGTGGATGCCATGCAGCTATCTTACGATCTCTGAAATGCTCTGAAGGAGAAGGATGTCTCTCACTCGGATGCTCTAGCGCCTCGATCTGCACACAAGGTGCAGGTAGTAACGTGAGTACGACAACTCAGTAAGTAACAGTTATAAATAAAGGATGAGTGCAGTGATGAGCATTTAAAATCATAAACATATCATAACATGGAAATTTCCAGAGGAAATAATAATATCAAATTGGTAGATAAATTATGAACATCAAGTAAAAACTCCAGTTTCAAGGAAAGTTGTTAAAAACATTTGTTCGATATTTTCAACAGAGGCTGAGTACGAAGAAGAGTGAAAACAGTAAGTTCATTAAAACTAGCCTCTCGGGCAAAGTATCACTCATATATATATCTAGCCCCTCGGGCGAACCTCTCAGTCCCTCATGACTTAATTACCATCAATCAGCACTCACACTTAGCACTCACGCTCATCAAGTGTCTTATAATAATCGTTGCAGCGTGCAGCCCAATCCATAAATATAGTCGACAGCGCTCAATGGGGATGTGCAGACTCCGGAGGAGCTCCTACTGCCCAAGTGTTATACCGCTGCGGCGTGCAGCCCGATCTAATATTTATCGCTGCGATGTGCAGCCTGATCCAATATATATCGCTGCGATGTACAGGCCGATACATATATACATGTATATAACTTTGTGGTGTGCAACCAGATCCATAACTATCCTCACAATCCATCCCTCGACCTCACTCACTCATCTGCATCACAAGCCACTCGGGCATCTCAGTGCAAACTCAGGGAACTCAGCCCAAAAGACTTTCATAAATATTAAAATAGAGTGAGGAACAAGAGTTAACAATAAGCAGGTATAAACCATTACTAAGGATAATTCTTTATATAAAAAACAATGTGAAAATAATAGTAAAGTGCCCCCGAGGGTCCAATAGTACGGTACAAGGCCCCAAACATGGCATTCAGCCCAAATTAGCAGAATCATTTCTAAAGCACATAGATATCATATATATTTAATCAAAGCATGCAACTCTACAGTTGCCTCGGGACGGACCAAGTGACAATCCTTACGGGTGCACGCCCACATGCCCATCTGCCCAGTGATTTACGCACCTGCGGTCCATTAACCGCGCCTGTGGGACCACTTATGCGGTCAAACCAACCGCATCTGCGGTTTTTACTTATCTTACCTCAATCGCATTCCTTCTACCGCAACTATGGTACCTGGCCTTCTCACCTATGGCCACATCTGCGGCTGCTTCCACGCTCCTGCTGACGTCGCACCTGCGATTCCCACTCCGCAAGTGCGGTTATGATAGCTGAAGGAATTCTCAGCACTACCTTAAATCAAATCCTTGATCTGTTAACCTCCCAAAATCAACCCGAGGCCCACGGGACCTCAACTAAACATACCAACAAGTCACATATCATCATTCCAACTTATACCAACCTTCGAAACACTCAAAAAAACATCAAAACACCCTCTAATTTAAGCCTAAGGATTTTAAAAACTTCTGAATTCTACAAACGGAGTAAAAACCTATCAAACCTCATCCGAATGACCTGAACATTTGCACACATATCGCAAATGACACAACGAACCCACTCTAAATTTTGGAATTCCATTCCAACCCCGATATCAAAACTTTCGCTGCCGACCTGAAAGCTCCAAATTACATATTTTGCTAATTCAAGCCTAAATCTACCACAGACCTTCTATTTACATTCCAAACATGCTCCTAAGCCCAAAATCACCTAACAACGCTATCCAAACCATCAAAATTCATATCCGACACCTTCTACTCATAAGTCAACATCCGATTGACTTTTCCAACTTAAACTCCAAAATTAGAGACTAAGTGTCTAATTCCACTCAATGACCACTACGAACACAACACAACCAACACGATATGATGAAATACAGTTGAACAACACATAAAAAAGAAGGAATGGGGAAAACGGGGTTGAAACTCATAAAACGATTGGTCGGGTCGTTACATCCTCCCATTCTTAAACAAACGTTCATCCTCGAACGAGTCAAGAAACATACCTAAAGCCTCAAACAGGTGTGGTTCGTTACATCCTCCCATTCTTAAACAAACGTTCGTCCTCGAACGAGTCAAGAAACATACCTAAAGTCTCAAACAGGTGTGGATATCTGCTCCGTATCTCCCGCTCGGTCGCCAAAGTAGCCTCCTCCACGGTCCGACCTCTCCACTGCACTTTCACTGAAACTATATCCTTTTACCTCAAATTTTGGATCTGTCGCTCCAAAATAGCCACTAGATCCATATCATAAGTCAAATCACCGACTAACTGAACCGTGCTGAAATCCAAAACATGAGACGGGTCGACAATGTACTTCCGAAGCATAGAAACATAAAATATCGGATACATACTCAACAAGATAGGTGGCAATGCCACTCATAAGCTACCTCCCCAATCCTCTGAAGCACCTCAAAAGGCCCAATGAACCGAGGACTCAATTCACCCTTCTTCCCAAATATCATAACACCATTCATGGGTGATACCTTTAGTAGAACCTTTTCCCCAACCATGTAAGACATATCACGGACCTTCCTGTCAGCATAACTCTTTTGTCTCGATTGCGTTGTACGAAGCCGCTCCTGAATCACCTTTACCTTGTCCAAAGCATCGTAAACCAAGTCTATACCCAAAAGCCTAGCCTCATCGGACATAAACCAACCAACTGGAGATCTACACCGTCTCCCGTATAAAGCCTCGTATGGAGCCATCTGAATACTTGGCTAATAACTGTTGTTATATGCAAACTCCGCGAACGGTAAAAATTGATCCCATAAACCTCTAAAATAAATGACACAAGCGTGCAACATGTCTTCCAATATCTGAATAGTGCTCTCGGACTGCCCATCTGCCTGAGGGTGAAAAGCTATGCTCAACTCTACCTGAGTATCCAACTCTCGCTGCACGACTCTCCAAAACTGCAAAGTGAACTGTGTGCCCCTATCTAAAATAATGGAAACTGGGACACCATGGCACGAACAATCTCTTGGATATAAATCTCTGCTAACCGCTCTAAAGAATAGGTAGTACACACAGAAATGAAGGGTGCGAAGTTGGTCAGCCGATCCACATTCACCAAAATAACATCGAACTTCTTCAAAGTCCGTGAGAGTCCAACTACAAAATTCATGATGATCCGCTCCCACTTCCACTCTCGAATATCCATTTGTTGAAGCAAGCCACCCGGTCTCTGATGCTCGTATTTCACCTGTTGACAATTAAGACACTGAGCTACAAATACCACAATATCCTTCCTCATCCTCCTCCACCAATAGTGCTATCTCAAATCCTGGTACATATTTGTGGCACCCGGATGGATGGAATACTGTGAGCTGTGAGCCTCCTCCAGAATCAACTCTCGAAGCCCATGTACATTGGGCACACATATCCGGCTCTGCATCCTTAATACTCTGTCATCACCAATAGTCATATCTCTGGCATCGTTGTGCTGAACTCTGTCCTTGAGGACAAGCAAATGAGGATCATCATATTGGCGCTCTTTGATGCGATCAAACAAGGAAGACCGAGAAGCCACAAAAGCTAAGACCCAATTGGGCTCCTAAATATCCAACCTCACAAACCAATTGTCAAGGCCTTAACATCAACTACAAGAGCTCTCTCCCCAACAGGAAGATATGCCAAACTGCGCATACTCACCGCCAACCTACTCAAAGCGTCGGTCACTACATTGGCCTTCCCCGGATAGTACAAGATAGTTATATCATAGACCTTTAGCAACTCCAACTACCTCCACTGCCTCAAATTGACATCCTTCTACTTGAACAAGTGCTAGAGGCTACGATGATTAGTAAACACCTCACAAGATACACCATAAAGATACTGCCTCCAAATCTTCAACGTGTGAACAATGGAAGCCAACTCTAAATCATGAATAAGGTAGTTCTTCTCATAGGGCTTCAACTGACAAGAATTATAAACAATCACTCTACCATCCGACATCAACACACACCCGATACCAACTCCCGAAGCATCACAATACGCTGTATATGAACTTGAAGCTGATGGCAAAACTAACGTTGGAGCTGTGGCCAAGGTAGTCTTGAGCTTCTAAAAGCTCGCCTCACACTTATCCGACCACATGAAAAGGGCACCCTTTTGAGCCAATTTGGTCAAGGGTGATGCTATAGATGAAAATCCCTGAACGAACCGACTGTAATAACTCGCCAAACCAAGAAAGCTACGAATCTTTGTGGCTGAGGATGGCCTGGTCCAACTTTGAACCGCCTCTATCTTTTTTGGATCAACCTGAATATCTTTACTGGTCACCATGTGCACCAAGAAAGCCACTGAACTGAGACAAAACTCGCACTTGGAGAACATTGCATAAAGCTTCTCCACCCTCAACTGTTGCAATACCACTCTCAAATGCTCCGCGTGCTCCTCCTGGCTACACGAGTACACCAGAATATCATCAATGAATACAATAACAAATGAGTCGAGATAAGGCCAAAACACGATGTTCATCAAATGCATGAACGCTGCTGGAGTAGTGGTCAGCCCAAAAGACATCACCAGGAACTCATAATGACCATATCGGGTCCTGAAAATCATCATAAGAATATTTGAGTCCCTGATCTTCAACTGGTGATGCCTTGACCAGAGATCAATCTCGGAGAACACCCTCGCTCCCTGAAGCTGGCCAAATAAATTATCAATACAAGGCAAAGGATACTTGTTCATGATTGTAACTTTGTTCAACTAACTGTAATAAATGCACATCCTCCTCGTGCCATTCTTCTTCTTCATAAATAGAACAGGCGTACCCCAAAGCGACAAACTAGGCTGAATAAACCCCTTATCAAGGAGTTCCTGAAGCTGCTCCTTTAACTCCTTCAACTCTGTCGGTTCTATATGATACGGTGGAATAGAAATGGGCTGAGTGACCAGCACCAAATCAATACCAAATTCAGTATCCTTATCTGGTGGCATGCCTGACAGGTCTACAGGAAACACATGTGGTAAATCCCTCACCACCGAGACTGAATCAATACTAGGAGCCTATACACTAATATCTCTCACAAAGGCTAGGTAAGAGAGACAACCCTCCAACCATCCACTGGGCCTTCAAAATACAATCACCCTACTGGGAACAAAATCAGTCAAACCTCGCCACTTAATTTGTGGCACACCCAGCATAGCCAACGTCACTGCCTTAGCATGACAACCCAATATAACACGACACAGAGATAGCCAATCCATGCCTAATATCCCATCAATATCCACCATACAAACCAACAGAAGGTTCGCTCAGGTCTCTAAACCCCTAATAATCAACACACACGACCGATATATGCGATCCACAATAATAGTATCACCCACCAGAGTAGACACACGAACAGATGAAACAAGAGACTCACAGGGCGAATTCAAATAGCAAGCAAAATATGATGACACATATGAAAAGGTGCAACCGGGATCAAATAACACAGAAGAATCTCTGTGGCAAACAGAGACAATACCTGTAATCATGACATCTGAAGCAATATCATATGGTCTGGCTGGGAGTGCATAGAAACTGGCCTGACCATTGCCAGATCTACCTCCTCCTCTAGGGTGAACCCTAGCTAACTGACCCCCAACCCTAGCTTCCTGGGCAGGTGGTGAAGTAGCTAGAGCTGAAGTTGAGGGCTGACCCCTCTTCTGAGATGAACCCCCAAGAAGATGAGGACACTATCTCCTAATAGGTCTAAACTCTTCGCACTCATAAATACTCCATGGTACGGGAATGGGGACTCAATGGAACCCCTAGCACCGGGATGACCAGTAGAAGGACCTGGTAGAGAAGAGCCCTGAAATGATGGAGCATGGGAGGAACTCTGGGCTAGAAGGTCACTAAGTGATGAATGGCCTTGATGAGAACTATGTGAACCATGGGCCAATGATGCCCCTCGATGAATTGGGCAAGATGACTGAGCATGTATTAATGGACAGCCTCTGCCATGCTGAAACTGACCTCTATAAGGAACTCCACCAAAGCTACCAGATCCCCAAGCCCTCCCTCATCTTGCTCCTGGCATCGAACTGACTTGATCTCTCGGGCAATATCGACCACCTGCTCAAAAGTGGCACCTGACACCCTCTCTCTGGTCATGAGAATCCAAAGCTGATATATGAGTCCGTCCACGAACCTCTTGATCCTCACACTATCTGTAGGAACCAACCAAACAGCATGACGAGCTAGCTCCAAAAACCTCATCTCATATTGTGTCACAGTCATATCATCTAGATGGAACAGCTTGAACTACCTGCACAGCACCTTCCTATGAGACTATGGTACATACTTTTCCAAGAAGAGAGCGGAGAACTGCTTCCAAGTAAGGGGCATTGCACCAATAGACCTACACCTCTTATAAGCCTCCCACCAAGTGAAGGCAACTCTAGAAAACTAAAAAGTAGTAAATTTGACCCCATTGGTCTCAAGAATACCCGTGGTACGAAGAATCCTCTAACACCTGTCCAAGAAACCCTATGCTTCCCCGCCCTCTCCACTATTGAGAGTCGGAGGATGAAGTCTACCAAACCTCTCCAATCAAAACTGCTCGTCCATTGGCATAAGTGGTACTACAAAATCCTAAGCAGGTGCAACCGGCTGGGCTGGTGGTGTCTCCGCTATCTGCAATCCCTGAACAACCTGCTCGGGTGTGCGGACGGTGGGAGTCTAAGTGCCTCCTCCAGCCTGAGAAGTGGCTAATGTAGTAAAAACTGCGACTGCCTGAGCAAGACAAGTGCACGATCAAGATCTGAGCCAAAGTCTCCTGAAGACCCGGAATAACAATAGGCATAGCGGGTGCCTGAGCTGGTCCCGCTGGAGCATCCCTCACCGAATCTGATCATGAACTAGGGCAGCTGGTGGATCTACAGGTTCTGCCCCATCTACTATACAGGCTACACCACTTCCCCTACCATGGCCTCGATCGCGACCCAAGCCTATAGTGGCCCCAACTGGTGGTCATCTGTCCTGACTGGTAGCACGTGTCCTCACCATCTGTGAGATAATATAATAATAGAACCTTAGTACCAAGATCTGCAGATTCACACGATAAGAATTTCAAGAATCTAAAGTTTTTTCTAAAGGTTCTGCAACCTCTCGAGGATAAGTATAGACGTCTCTGTACCGATCCGCAAGACTCTACTTAAACGGCTCATAACTAGTGAGACCTATGTATCCTAAGCTCTAATATCAACTTGTCACGACCCCAAACCACACCGATCGTAATGGTGCCTATCGCAGTACTAGGCCAGCCGATTCAACACTTCTAACATCAATGTCTCTTTCTTAATTTAGTTGCTAAAAAAGGATGATAATAAAATAGTTGTTTAATATATCAAAAGAAGCGGAAACAAATAAGCAAAAAAAAAAACATCAAACACTACCCGATCCGGTGTCACTAGTCATGAGCCACTACCATACAATGCAACATGGTCTACTCAATACAAAATGAGTCTAATAAATAAAATACTAGAAGAAGGGAAGGAGAAAGACGGGGCAGCAAACACCATGCAGCTACCTTGCGATCTTTGAAATGCTCTGAAGGCGAAGGACGGCTCTCACTCAGATGCTCTGGCACCTGGATCTGCAAACAAGATGCAGCAAGTACTGTGTATACGCCAACTCAGCAAGTAACAACTATAAATAAAGGCTGAGTGCAGTGACGAGCATTTAAAATCATAAACATATCATAACATAGAAATTTCCAGAGGAAATAACAATATCAAATCAGTAGGTAAATGCTAAACATCCAGTAAAAACTCCAGTTTCAAGGAAAGTTGTTAAAAACATTTGTTCAACATTTTCAATAGAGGCTCAGCAAAAAGAAGAGTGAAAACAGTAAGTTCATTAAAACAAGCCCCTCGGGCAAATTATCATATATATATATATATATAGCCCCTCGGGCGAACCTCTCAGTCACTCGTGACTTAATTACCATCAATCAGCACTCACACTTAGGACTCACGCTCATCAAGTGTCTCATAATAATAGTTGCAGCATGCATCCCCATCAATAAATAAAGTCGACTACGCTCACTTGGGGTATGCAGACTCCAGAGGGGCTCCTACAACCCAAGCGCTATATTGCTGCGGCGTGCAGCCCGATCCCGTATATATTCCTGCGATATGCAGCCCAATCCTTATATACATGTATATAACGTTGCGGCATACAGCCCGATCCATAACTATCCTCACAATCCAGCCCTCGTCCTCACTCACTCATCCGCCTCACAAGCCACTCAGGCATCTCAATGCAAGATCAGGGAACTCAGCCCAAAAGATTTTCATAAATATTAAAATAGTGTGAAGAACAAGATTTAACAATAAGCATGTATAAACCATTACTGAGTATAATTCTTTCTATCAAAAACAATGTGAAAATAGCAATAAAGTGCCCCTGAGGGTCCAACAGTACGGTACAAGGCCCCAAACATGCCATTTACCCCAAGTTAACATAATCATTTCTAAAACACATAGATATCATATAGAGTTTAACAAAACATGCAACTCTACAGTTGCCTCGGGACGGACCAAGTCACAATCCCTACGAGTGCACGCCGATACGCCCGTCACCTAGCATGTGCGTCACCTTATTAATTAAAATAGTATGAAATTCTGGGGTTTCATACCCTCAGGTCTAGGTATACAAAAGTTACTTACCTCGAACCGAACAAAAATCTACTCCACAATTCTTGCCTCTCAACTCGACCTCAAATCGCCCCGAATCTATCCAAAATAAGAATCATAACATCAATACATGCCAAAGGAACAAAGCCCACACGAAAATTATCAAATTAGATCAAAATTTTCGAAATTGGCCAAACACGACCCCTGGGCGCATGCCTCGGAATTCGATTAAAATCACAACACTAAAATCATTATCCTCTCAGAAGTCTATACACACCAAAATCATCAAAAGAGGACCTCAAATGGCCTCTCAAATCCCCAATTGACTCTCCAATTTCAAGCCCTAATCTCCCAATTTCTTCCTTAATTCTCTTACTAAAACTATGATTAAACAATGGAATAATTGCCATGAACACAAGATACAAGGCTCAAGTAGCTTACCTCACTGANCAATACATACCAAAGGAACAATGCCCACGCCAAAATTATTAAATTAGATCAAAATTCCTGAAATTTGCCAAACCCGACCCCCAGGCCCACGTCTCAAAATTTGATAAAAATCACAACACGAAAATCTTTATCCTCTCACTAGTCTATACATACCAAAATCATCAAAATTGGACCTCATATGGCCCCTTAAATCCCCAATTGAACTCTCCAATTTCAAACCCTAATCTCCCAGTTTCTTCCTTAATTTTCTCACCAAAACCATGATTAAACAATGGAATAATTCCATAAACACAAGATACAAGGCCTAAGTAGCTTACCTCACTTAAAACACTTGATTTCCCCCGTCAAATCACAGCTCCCAAGCTCCAACTCGTTCAAAAATGGTGGATAAAAGACTGAAATTTGCGAAGATGGATTTTTATACTTTCTGCCCTGTGATTTATTCACCTGCGATCCATTAACCGCGCCTGCGGGATCGCTTCTACGGTCCAACCAACCGCATCTGCGATTTTCACTTATCTTCCCTCAACCGCTTCTGCGACCTCTTACATGCACCTGCGGTCACGCAGGTGCATTCCTTCTACCGCGCCTGCAACACCTGGCCTTCTCACTTATGGCTGCATCTGTGGCTTCTTCCTCGCTCCTGCGGACATCGCACCTGCAATTCTCACTCCACATGTGCGGTTGTGACAGCTAAAGAAATTCTCAACACCTCCTCAAATCAAATCCTTGATCCGTTAACTTCCCGAAATCAACCCGAGGCCCTTAGGACCTTAACTAAACATACCAACAAGTTTCATATCATCATTCAAAGTTATACCAATCTTTGAGACAATCAAAACAATATCTAAACATCAAAATACCCTCGTATTCAAGCCTAAGGATTACAAAAACTTTTGAATTCCGCAAACGATGTAAAAACCTGTCAAACCTCATCTGAATGACCTGAAATTTTGCACACATATCACAAATGACACAACGGATCTACTCTAATTTCCGGAATTCCATTCCAACCCTGATATCAAAATTTCCCCTTCTAATCGGAAAGCTCCAAATTTCCAATTTTACCAATTCAAGCCTTAATCTACCACGGACCTCCAATTTACATTACGAATAAGATCCAAAGTCCAAAATCACCTAACGAAGCTATCCGAACCATCATAATTCACATCCGAGACCTTCTACTCATTAGTCAACATCCGGGGTGACTTTTCCAACTTAAACTCTTAAATAAGAGACTAAGTATCTCATTCCACTCTAAGACCACTCCGAACACAACACAACCAACACGATATGATGAAATACAGTTGAACAACACATAAAGAAGCAGGAATAGGGAAAACTGGGCTAAAACTCATGAAAAGACTAGTCGGGTCATTTCAAAAGCTCAGCTAATCTCTAAGTGCCAATGCACAAAAATGCATGAAAAATCACCATGTACCTCACTCTCAAGTGCTCAATGACTCAGTACTGTATATGGCCATCCGGCCTAGGAAAGATCCATCTCGGAATATCTATATATCGTTGATAACAGTCACTCAATACCGATGAAGGCCATTCCAGCACTGTAAAGAAGATCCATCTCCAGGTATAAATACTTCATACAAGATCAATGTCCAGGGAAGATCCATCCTTCAAAATATCAACTACGCTCACTAAGGTGTGTTACAGACTCCGGAGGGGCTCTTACATCCTAAGAGTTATCATAATCAACAACATAACTATTGCGGCGTACAGCCCGATCCCATAACTATCACTCATAATCAAGCTCTTGGCCTCACTCAGTCATCACTATCCAGTCTCACACATACGGGCTTGCAATGCCATGAAACTAGACCGAAACAATGATATGATATGCCAAATAATAATCGAGATTGAGACATGATATGATATGCATGAATAAGACTGAGTATAGAATATCAACGAAACTAATGAAATAACAGCAAGAAATAGCCACTTGAGTCTTAAGAGTATTGACGTGAAGCCCTAACATGATATCTAGCATGTTTTACAACACATTAACTTAATCACATGATACAAACACGGATATCAACAGTCACTAAGCGGTTCCATCGAATGAACCAGGCCGTAATTCTCACGGTACACGCCCACACGCCCGTCACTTGGAATTAGCGTCACCTTAGTGCTAATCACATAACATATAGTTCGGGGCGTTGAATCCTTAGAACCAAGTTTGGAAGCGTTACTTACCCCAAACCAAGCCAAATCCCACTCCACTATGCCTCTGCCTCTAGAATTGGCCTCCAAACGTCCCGAATCTAACCAAAAGCAATACATTGCAATCAATATAGGTCAAGGGATCAATTCCATATAAAATATTATCAAATTATATCAAAATCCCAAAATTCATTTCTTTGTAGGATTTATTATTTTGCTACCATGTCTATGTGGAGATAAACTTCACATTCTAGGGTTGTGGTTCTTTCATGACTATTGTTATTCGGATATTGATTTTGATTTTTTAGTTTATCATATTGGTTTATTTATTCAATCCTGCACTTAATTATTTGATTGCTTGATCGCCAATTGAATATTATCTACGAAGCTTGAGTTGAACTCGAAAGTGGGAATTCTAGATTGCATATAGGATTGAGTAGAGCAAGTTCTTGAACCTGGGCATCGGGGAACGAATTCGCGATTAGGATAAGCATATACCTAATTGCCTTGATTGGTTGATTTACAGGATTTATAAATGCGTTCTTGTTGATTCTAACTCCATAGACATATAGGCGTTATGTTAGCTTGAATAGGTGAGTAAGAACTCGATAGATTCTTATGAGCTATATTAACTTTGTTAACTAATAACCAGATAAATTAGTTAGTCAATTCTATTGAAGAATACAATAGGAATGTTAGATAGACCATAACCCTAGATCGTTTTCATTACATTGATATCATAAAAATCTGCTCTTCCTCTGTTCAAAGTTCATTATTTGTTTTTATTTATTTTAATCAGTTTAGAACCAAATACTTCTAGGTTTAATTCTTGTATAGATAATTAGGATAGTCTAATTTAGTTAATAGTTAATCACAAGTCCTCGTGGGTTCGACATCCGGCTTTTAGTCACTTTATTACTCGACGACCGTGTATACTTTTGTGTGCGTCTGGCTGCAATAAATTTTTAGCACCATTGTCGGAGACTTAAAAATTAACTATTTTTATAAATTAGACTTTTACTTTTATCTTTACAAGTTTTTTTCTTCTCTTTTTGTAAATATTTTAAATTTTATAACTATTTAACTTTTCTCCTAGTATGTTTCTAGTTCTCTCAACATGACATCTGGGAGGTCTGAATTTGAATATGGGAGTAAAGATTGGTATTGAGATATATATTCTCAATTAGGCGAATATGCAGAATGACGTTGTCTTCTAACAACATTGGTGAATGATTGGTCTAAGGAGAGAGATGAACTTGCACATAAAATTAATAGTTTTGGCTTGGTTGTACATAAATTAGATGCAGATTTGAGTGCAAAGGTTGATGCGTGTAACGCCCAATAATTTAATAATAAGTTGTGTGAAGCTGAAAAAAATCTTCGACACCAAATTGAGGAGCTAAAACGAGAATACCAATCAATAGACCATATTTTTCTTGAGGATGCCAATGTTGAAAAGAGTGCTCTAGAGTTATATAAGGGAGTAGATAATATTACTTTGGGAGACTCTAGTATATGTAAATATGGGGATGTAAATAGTAGTAAAATTCATCAGTTAGGGCGCATTAGACCCCATTCTAATCATTTTTTCACATTGTGTTTAGATAATAAGATAGTAATCGAGCCATCTGAGCTTATGGGAGAGTCAAAGAGTGAGGATGAAAGTGCCTATATTTTGAAATTTTTTGTGTCGAAAAGCAAAAATTACATTCACCATCTAAAGGTCGAGAAATGTAGAGTGAAAATTTTATTGCTTGGCCTGGTTATTTTTGTAGCCCCACCTCTAGAGCATAGTCGCAGACGATGCTATGTTAGGGGTTCAATTCATAATTTCAAGGTGGAGAAAAAATTGAATTACGTCGTGTCGCGACGTTAAATTAGGCGCTTGTTGGGAGGCAACCCAGCTTTACTGCTTTCTTTTACTTTTGATTTTTTTTTATTGTATTATTTTTGTAGTATTATTTTATTTTATAGGATCATGAGCTGCTATTACTTCGTCCTTTGGCCTTTCAAGGAGTTTTTCGTTCACCCTTGTTAATTTTTATTTTATTTGTGCATCAAGGACATTGCACTCTTTTTAGTGTGGGGTGTGAGAATTCCTTTAGATAATTAGTAGTATTATGTTAGTAAAAATTTTAACTCCTTTTTTTTATTTTAGCTTTTTATTTTTGTTTTTGTAGTTGTGTAGTAATTTAGTAGCTTAAATTTTTATTCTTTTAATGTGAAAATCAGAAAAACTGAAGAAAAAAAAACTTTTAAAAAAAATTATACTTTTCCCGACGATAGATCTCCTAGACAGTTTTCTTGAGGGATTAAAGTCTAACCAAAAATACAAAAAAAAAATTTAAAAATAGAAAAATACAAAAACATGTCTTTTAGCTTTCTTTAGGTAATAATAATCCCCTGTGGTTTTTCTTTGTGTCTCGATTCTCTCCATGAGATATAATTTGAACCGGGTAATTTTTTTTTCTTCTTTTAGAGTAGATTAAGAATTTAAGGAATAAAAGGAGAAAGAATGATGAACCTAGGCGCCCTTGACTTGTTTGATAGTGGCATATTTAGGCTTTGGCATGTGTAGTATCTTCCCTATGATTTGAAATTATTGATAATGCCTTGCTTAGTTGGATAGCATGTCTTGCGATGCCTATGTCTCGTTTTCTTGACTTATGTTCACTTTGTGCTTCATGCTTAATATCTCGTGGCTCCGTGAATACGTGCATTTGTTTGAGAGTCGGAATAAGATCGTCCTTAGTAAGTCGTGTGCAATGTGTGGTGAGGTTTTTTTATAGTGTATGTATTGTACTTGTATCTAGAACTTGACCGGTATGTGAGTTGAAGCGAAATTTTAGGTGATGTTCGGTTTGAAAAATAATTTTAGGCTTTCTTTGATCTTTTTTGAGCTTTATTACTTATTACAAATAAAATTTACCCCTAATTAACCCTTTTGAGTCTATAGCATTTTATTTGGCACCCACATTACAAGCCTATACCCTTTTAATTTTTAATTGACGTTGTCTTGATCCCTTTTCCTCTTAAAGTACTTTAATTGTGAGATGAGCACTAAAAGAAGTAAGAAGGAACTAAGTGTGGGGTGACTTTTGAATGGAACCAATAAAAGGAAGAAAGGTGCACTTGTTTTGTAAAATAATACACCACTAGCGGAAATTAAAAAAAAATCTGAAGAAAAAAAAAATAGAGATAAATACATTGTTGTCTTTTTCCTACTAGTGGGTATGAATTAATGTAGTGCTTAAAGAAAAAGGGATCATTTTTGGGGTGATATTGTTTGTGAAAGTGGAGTGGATTGAAGAATTTACGCTTAAAGTTGATTATGTGGTATGTTAAAGTACTTAGGAGGTTAGTAACTATTCCTCAATATATCCTACCCATCCCTTAGCCCACATTACAGCCATGAAAAAATCCTAATTGATTTTAGATCGAGTGAGCCTACATTAGTAGAGATTTACATTATGGACAAGCCTATGGTACCAAGTGCATGCATGTGACTTCTTTTGTGAGAGTGAGAGATTTCTTTGATATATATATATATATACATATCTACATACATATATATATATATACACATATATACATACATACATATATATATATATATATATATATATATACATATATATATATATATATACATATATATATATATATATATATATATATATATATATGAGCCTTTAAACTATATTTGGTCATGAGACTTGATTGTGTGGGTTCAACGTATTCTCTTGTTCTTGTTGTGAGGGCATATGGCTTCATGAGGGATAGGTAATGTTATTAGACTTCTCTACGATGTTGGGTATTCAAGTCGTGAGTGCATCGTGACATTGAGTCGGTTTTTGAGGCTAGGATTGTTCTGAGCATGTTGTCTTTATTGTAAATAATTTTTAAGAATAGTATGAGTAAAAGGGAATTGTTGCATATGTTAGAGTTTAATTGTTGCTATCAACCATGGGCATTGGTGTAGTGTGCTCCAAATGTGTTAAGATGTTAAGTGCTCAAAGACAGAGTAAAGTGTTGGTTGACTCGAGGACGAGCAACATTTAAGTGTGGGGTAGTAATGTTTGGCTATAATTCCATATTTTTAGTGCATTACTTAACTTTACATTTTGATGCTTTAATACTAAATTATATTATATTTATGCTTAATTGAGTTTGAGCTTTAATTGCTAGTGTCTTGCACTAACTGTATGTTTTAAATCTTGTAGAAGTGATTTCGAGTTATATAGATGTTATAGAATGAATTCAAGTAATTTGAAGCTTTGAAGTCTGATTAAAAGTCCAAGGAATTAAGCTGGTATCGTTTCAGGGGTCAACTTTGATAGTTAAGAACAAACGAAGACTCGAGTAGGTATATTACGCACTGTATAGTAAAATACATATACCTTTACTCAAATCTCCATTTGGGCTCCACAATATATGGTTGGAACGCAATGTCAAAGGTCTACAACGTTCATGTTTTATGTTTTTCCAAATTTCAAACGAAACAGGGTCAAAAGTACGCGTCAATTGCGCGGCCGCGCTCGTCAGGAAAAATACTTGGTAACTAGCGGGGCCGCGCTAGTCAAACCTGGGAAAAGTGTCTTTTTTTACATTGGAGAAGGTATAATTGTTTGGGCCAACCCTACTTGGTATATATACATGAAAAAATAGTATTTTGGGGGGAGAGAGTACGGAGCTGCCGTAGACGCCGGGCTTCATCTTTGCTTCTACCAACTTAGTCTTTTTATGTTTCTTTGTATGAATTGTTATTTTGCTACCATGTCTATGTGGAGCTAAACTTCACGTTCTAGGGTTGTGTTCTTTCATGACTATTGTTATTTGGATATTGGTTTTGATTTCTTAGTTTATCATATTGGTTTATTTATTCAATCCTGCACTTAATTATTTGATTTCTTGATCACCAATTGGATACTATTTACGAAGCTAGAGTTGAACTCGAAAGTGGGAATTCTAGATTTCGTATAGGATTGAGTAGAGCAAGTTCTTGCACCTGGGCATCGGGGAACGGATTCGCGGTTAGGATAGACATATACCTAATTGCCTTGCTTGGTTGATTTACAGGAATTATAAATGTGTTCTTGTTGATTCTAACTCCACAGATATATAGGCGTTAGGTTAGCTTGAATAGGCGAGTAAGAACTCAACAGATTCTTATGAGCAATATTAATTCTGTTAACCAATAAACTAGATAAATTAGTTACCCAATTCAATTGAAGAATACAATAGGAATGTTAGATAGCTCATAACCCTAGATCGTTTTCATTACATTGATATCATAAAAATCTGCTCTTCCTCTGTTCAAAGTTCATTATTTATTTTTATTTATTTTAATCAGTTTAGAATCAAATACTTCTAGGTTTAATTCTTGTATAGACGGCCTCATTCCGCAAATTCTTGTATAGACTGGCCGGTTCGTTATAGTTTCACTATTCATATTTTAACCCCGGTAATTGAAGTTTTGGGAAACAAGCCCAACGCTAAAACTTTAAAGTATGTTGGGTAAAAGTTTAAAGCACGTTAGGCAAAATTTAAAGTACGCTGAATAGATTTTTGCTATAAGTCCTGATAGATCATCCAAAATTTTCAGTATTGTGGCTGAAAAATTTGGTGATCGTCAGCTTTTCTGGTGCTTCAGGGTTCTTGCAATCGTCGAGAGCATGCTTACAATTTTGGCATGGAGCTATTTTATCAAAATACTTTTTAGGAGGATCAAAATATAACTAATAGTTTAAAAAAAAGGTCTAGCCAGCGTATTTTGTTGTTCTTGGTAAATTGTTCACATAATTGTATACACAAAAGTATACAACAACAAGACCAATAGAACCGCAATGTTATATACTACTATTAAGGATACAACATGTAAATAGTGTATTCTAAAGGTATGTAACGTATATACTTAGTACCAATTTACATTTTTTTTTAAAAAAAATAGGTATGATTTGTAATATTTTATAAAATGAACATTTTGGGGTAAAATGGCTAATCTAGTAGGGGAAGTGCATGGTTAGTGTGACGACCCAAAGGGTCATCACCGGATTTCTCTATTTTTTCGCGCTTCCGAGGCCTTGAAAATCTCACTTTTAGTTGCCTCGATTTGTGTGTGCAGTCCGGACACGTAGCCAGAAAGATTATATGTTAAATTCTATGAAAATTTTAAAATGTGGCTTTAAAATAATTAAAGTTGACTTCGGTCAATATTTTTGGTAAACGGACCTGGACCCGTAATTTGATGGTCCCGGAGGGTCCGTAAAAAAATATGGGACTCGGGCATGTGCCCGGCGTCGAAATCCGAGGTCTAGAACCCGAGAAAAAGAATTTTTCTGTGAAATTGTTTTTCTGGAATTATTAAGGAAAATGGAATTGAAAATTGATTAAACGACTATGGTATCGGGCTCGTATTTTGGTTCCGATGCTCGGAACAAGTCTTAAATATGTGTTAAGCGCTTTCTGTAAAGTTTGGTCGAAATCGGACGTCATTTGATGTGTTTCAGACCTAAATGTCTAAAGTTTGAAGTTTGTGAAGTTAGAATTGTTGATTTTGAGGTTTGATCGCACGGTTAAGTTTGTATGATGTTGTTGAGTTAGTGTGTGTGATTGGTTAGGAGCCCCGAGGGATCGGGAGTGTTTTCGGAGGTGTTCGGGGTGTTTTCAAACTTAGGATGATATCAAATTTTCTGCAATTTTTGCACAGACATCCCCTTCTACGCGTTCGCATTCGCATTCGCGTCCTTCAGCACGCGTTCGCGATGTTTCCAGGTCCCCTTCTTCGCGTTCGCATCACAATCCTCACAAACGCGTAAGCCAATTCAAGGCCCCAGTATTTCCTTTCTTCGTGTTCGCGTTATGGCCATCGCGATCGCGATGGTTTGCTGTTTCCTCCATCGCGTTTGCGTCCCTTGATACGCGTTCGGTAGGTCAATCTTGGACCGCCAGCATTTTTTTCCTCTACGCGTTCGCGTTTACCTCCACGCGATCGCGATCGCAATGACTTGCCCAGCTTACCATTCGCGAACGCAGCCCCTTTCCCGCGAACGCGAAGGGCAAATTCGCATAGTGATTTTTAAAGTTCAAAACAGAACCATTACGGGATTATTCCCATTCTTTCATAAAACTTGTCTTCCCCAAGCTCTAGGGGCGATTTTTGAAGCTCTTCTTCACCAAAGTCTTTGGGTAAGTAATTTTCCACCTAATTCCTTCACTCTTTTTCATTAATTACTGAAATCCTAGACCTAAATCATGAAATCAAAGTAGAAATTAAGGGTTTTGGGTAGAGTTAGGGTTTTGAGAATTTTGGGTGATTCAACCTCAATTTGTGGTCGAATCTTAAAACAAATTGCATATTGGAACTCGTCGGGTTATGGATGATTGGGTTTTAGTCTGAGCCTCGTGTTTGGACCATGTGGGCTCGGTGTCAAATTTTGGTATTTTTGGAAGAATGCTAGGAAATTCATATCTAGGCTATGAGATGTTGCCATTGAATCTTTATTGATATTATTGAATTAATTATGCCTAGATATCATTGTTTCGAAGTTGGATTATAGAGGAAAGGCGGTATTTGAGGATTGATTGCTATTCTTTGGACCGAGGTAAGTGTTTGATCTAACTTTGGCTTGAGGGAATAGGATTAGAGTAATATTTGTTAATTTCTAAATGTTGAGTACGGTGTATAGGCATGGTGACGAGTATCTATACACCGGTGTCTAGCATGACCGTGGTTCCTCATTTGTGCTTATTTGGGATTCGGTAGCGACTTTTCCTTATTAATTGGTGGTTTCTATATGCTATGAAGAGAATGAGAAGGAAATATTATTTGTAAACTCCTTGGAGCGTTGGCTCGATTTTTTTTACTTGATTATAGAGTAAGAAATGAACGTAAAAGGAAGAGATGTGATTATTCCCTTGCCGGGACGTGTAAATTATGGTTGTTGCTCCCTTGCCGGGAAATTTAACTGCTTAGTCGTATTCTCCCTTGCCGGGAAACTATTATATATGCTGAAATGGAAACGTGTGGCATGTTGACCACTTATATATTATGAAATGGGATCGTGTGGCACGCCGACCACTTATATATGTTGAAATGGGATCGTATGGCATGCCGACCACTTATATATTATGAAATGGGATCGTGTGGCATGCCGACCACTTATATATGCTGAAATGGGATCGTGTGGCACACCGACCACTTATATAGATTATGAGAGCTGATGTAGTTCGTGTTTACTTCTGCTAAGTTATTTTCCTTGGTATTTCCCCTTCGCACGTCCCCTCCCCAATATAATTGGTATTTTTCTGCTGTTTTTTCATTGTACTTGTATATATATCTGCAAAGGTTGTTTTTGGTAGGTCCTGTCTAGCCTCGTCACTACTTCGCCAGGGTTAGGCCAGGCACTTACCAGCATATGGGGTAGGTTGTGCTGATGCTGCACTGTGTGCATATTTTTGCACAGATCCAGGAGCAGCTTTTGGACCACAACAATAGGATATTGATCGGGAGCTGACTTCAGTCCAGGGACTTACGAGGTAGCCTAGCTAGCGTTCGCAGGTCGGAGTCCCTTTCTATGTTTTCAGTTTGTTTTCATTGTACCGAGACAAACATTTATGTATTTCTATTCAGATTTGTTTGTAGCACTCTTTAGTAGTTTGTGAGATAACGACACCAGTCTTGGGTAGAGATATATTAAACTTCCGCATTTTGGGTTTTTAGTTATTTATATTTTAAAGACTTCCGCTTTTATTTAAATGACTTGTTATTATTATATTGTTATTGTTGAGTTGAAATCAGGGAATGTTTAAAATGTCTGGCTTGCGTAGCTCCCACAGTAGGCGCCATCACAACTCCCGATGGTGGGAAATCCGGGTCGTGACAAGTTGGTATCAGAGCTCTAGGTTACATAGGTCTCGCTACTCATGGACAAAATTGGTAGAGTCTGAGGGATCGGTACGGAGACGTCTGTATTTATCCCCCAGAGGCTACGGAGTTAGGAAAAGTTTCACTTTTCTTCTTTCTTGTCGTGCGATTTTGTTCCTCAAATACTGATTGTCTTTCTACTCTGTTCTTTCGCTTATGGCGAGAACACGTGCTTTCTCTTCTACCGCGCAGCAGCCCGAGCCCCCAGCAGCAGCTCCTGCGAGGGGTAGAGGCCGAGTCCGTGCCAGAGGCTGAGGCAGGGGCAGAGCTCAGCCCCGGGCAGTAGTCCCAGAGGTGGAGCCTCATATTGATTATGATGAGGAGGTTCTAGCCCCAACAGCTCTGGTTGGCCCAGCTCAAGTCCTAGGAGGGTTCATGGTCACCCCAGATCTTCAGGACGCTTTGGTCAGACTGGCAGGCTTTGTGGATAGCGTCACTAGAGCGGGTTTACTTCCAGTAGCACCAGCCACTTCTCAGGCTGGAGGAGAGTTCAGACTCCTGCTACACGTACTCCGGAGCAGGTAGCTCCCCAGGCTCATATCCCAGTGGTTCAGCCAGTTATGGCAGCTCAGCCAGGTATTGTAACCCAGACCGGGGATGGAGTGGCGATGTCTTCGGATGCTTTGTGGAGACTTGATAGGTTCTCCAAGCTTTTCACCACCACATTCAGCGGTGCTTCATCGGAGGATCCACAGTATTTCTTATTCAACTGCCACGAGATCCTTCGGATTATAGGTATTGTGGAGACCAATGGGGTCGACTTCGCCACCTTTCGACTTGCCGCATCCGACAAGACTTGGTGGAGGGACTATTATTTATCCAGACCAGCAGGGTCGCTATCATTAACATGGGATCAGTTTGCAGAGTTGCTTTTGGAGAATTTCCTCCCAGTTACTCGGCGAGAGGCTCTTCGCAGGCAGTTCGAGCGCCTCCAGCAGGGTTCTATGACAGTCACGCAGTATGAGACTCGGTTCATTGATCTGGCACGCCATGATATTGTTATAGTCCCTACAGAGCGAGAGAGGGTGCAGAGGTTTATTGATGGATTGATTCAGCCAATCCATCTCCAGATGGCTTTGGGAGCTGGTAGTGAGATTTCTTTTCAGGAGGCGGCCAATGCGGCCCATAGAGTTGAGATGGCTCTTGCACGGGGACGTGGTCATGGGTCAGATAAGAGGCCCCGTCATGTAGGTAGATTCAGTGGTACCACGTCTGGAGGTGGGGATTCTTATGGTAGAGGCCACCCTCCGAGGCCCTTTCAGTCAGCCCTTCAGGTCTCACATGGTACTTCAGGTGGTCGTGGATCTCAATTGCAGTCTTCTGACCAGCAGCTTTTCAGTTCACCATCAGCACCTATCAGCGCACCACCGCTCCATTATTCTCAGCATCCGATGGGTTGTTACACTTGTGGTGACACGAGACATATTGCCAGGTATTTCCCTCGAGCTTCTGACAACTCTCAGCAGCAGGGTCCTCATCCAATGATTCAGGCATCAAGTGATCCACAGGCTGCCCAGCCAACTAGAGGCGGGGGTAGAGGCCCTAGAGGTGGAGCTCGGATAGCCAGAGTTAGAGGCCAGCCATCTGTCGATCATCCTAGAGATATGGTTCAGGGGTGCTATGCTCTTCCAGCCAGGCTAGAGGATGAGTCTTCAGATGCAGTCATTACAGGTACTATTCTGGTCTGTGATAGGGATGCTTCAATGCTATTTGACCTTGGGTCTACTTATTCATATGTGTCGTCTTATTTTGCACCCTACCTGGCTATGCCTAGTGATGCTTTGGGTATTCCTATTTATGTATCTACACCGGTGGGTGATTCTATGGTGGTCGACCGAGTTCATCAATCCTGTGTGGTAGTGTTTGAGGGTCTTGAGACCCGTGTTGATTTATTGCTCTTAGACATGGTAGATTTCGATGTTATACTAGGGATGGATTGGTTGTCCCCGTATCATGCTACCTTGGATTGTCACGCCAAGACCGTGACCTTGGCTTTACTAGATTTGCCCCGATTGGAGTGGAGAGGGACCCCAGGACATGCCACCCGCAGTGTTATTTCATATATAAAGGCTCGATGTATGGTTGAGAAGGGGTGTTTAGCTTATCTGGCATATGTTCGCAATTCCAGCACAGAGGTCCCTTCTATTGACTCTGTTCCTATTGTTCGGGAGTTCCCCGAGATTTTACCTTTAGACCTGCCGGGTATGCTGCCCGATAGGGATATCGATTTCTGTATTGATCTAGCCCCAGGCATGCAGCCCATTTCTATTCCGCCGTATCGCATGGCCCCGCCAGAGTTGAAGGAGTTAAAGGACCGGTTGCAAGATTTGCTAGAGAAGGGTTATTGTGACGACCCGACCCGTCCTCACTTGAGTTACCTCCCCATTTCCCCCATCTTAAGTTTCTCTATGCCTCATTATCAGTATTTGAGGTGATCGAGTCGATTTGGATTGGTTTTAGTAAGAAATGAGACACTTAGTCTCTTTAAGGAAAGGTTAGTTTGGGAAAAGTCAACCAAAAGTTGACTTGTGAGTTATAAGGCTCGGAATTGATTTTCGATGATTCGGTTAGTTTTGGGGGATGATTTAAGGCTTAGAAGAGCATTCAGAAGTAAATTTGGAGGTTCGTTGTAGAAGTTAGCCTATTTTGGCGAAGTTAGGATTTTTAGCGAAATCCGGTTGGTATGCGAGATTTTGATCTGAGGGTCGAAATGGAATTCCAAGAATTTCTGCAGCTTCGTTATGTCATTTTGGACTTGTCTGCAAAATGTGAGGTCATTCGTACTAGTTTTGACGTGTTTCGATATCGGTTGTGGAAGTTAGAAGTTTCAAAGTTCTTAGGCTTGAATCCGTTGAGAATTGGTGATTTATGTGTTGTTGGATGTGTTTTTATGATTGTAACAAGTTTATATGATGTTTTAGGATGGTTTTACACTTTTGGTTGAGGTCTCGGGGACCTCGGGGTTATTTCGGATGGCTAACGGAAACTTTTAAAGTTGGAAAATTTCATAATCGACGAAGTTGTAAATGAGTGTGCATAAGACCTCAACTTAAACGATCATATCTCCAGTTATAAAAGGAGTTGGGTGATTAACAACCTATCAAATTAAAGATCTCTGAGTCTGTTTTCCAATGCTTTAAACCGTTCGTCATTTGGACATTCCTACACAAAGTTATGATCAAATTACCAAAGGCTGGAAAATGTGAACCTGTGTCAAATCTGCGACCACAAAACCTGTCGCATTTAGCACTCTGCGGTCGCATTTCTGTCGCAGATTGGGCCAGTGTAGCCCAGTTTTGGGTGTCAATTCTGCGGTGCATTCTGTGGACCGCATGTTCATTCTGCGGTCTGTTCTGCTACAGCAGACCCGACTTCGGAGTGTTAACTTTCCACTTTTTATAACTCGATCCCATTTCAATATATATGCTTTAGGGTTCATTTTGGGGTGATTTTCTGAGCATTTTAGAGAGAGATGAGAGCATTTTAGCAAGATAATGGGGAACTCACCATTTAAATCATCCAATCTTGCATCAATCTTCAAGAATCAAAGAACCCAATCATAAGTTGTTCATCAAAGAGGTAAGGTTCTATACCCTAGTCTTCAATCTCGTTTTTGGGTGATTGTTGAGAAAGAATTCATGTTAAAACTATAGATAAGTTACTTGTGGTAATTGTTAGACAATAATATGGGATTATCATCAAATATCCTAACTAGATTACTCACTTTGGGGTGAAATCCGAAGGTTTGAGTTTAGGGATTTGAAAATAAGAATTTATGATTTGGAGGCCGAATTGTTATCGGATTTTGGTAAAATTTATATGGCTGGACTCGTGGTTGAATGGGTTGTCGGATTTTGTGAGTTTCGTCGAATTTCGAAGCGTGGGCCTGGGGGCCGAGTTTGAGCAATTTCAGGATTTTGGTGTTAAATTGGATATTTTTGAGTGGGCTTCGCTCCATTAGCATATTTTAATGATTATGTACTGATTGTTGCTAGATTTGGAGCATTCAGAGGTTGATTCGTGCGGGGGAGGCATTGCGGGCTAGAGACTTCGCCGGTTCGAGGTGAGTAATACTTGTAAATGATATCCTGAGGGTTTGAAACCTGGGATTTGCATATCATAGTGCTGTATTGAGGTGACTTGCACGCCAGATATGAGCGTGGGGTAGAGCACCGTTGGTGATTGTGACTTGGTCTGTCCCGGTTGTTGATTTTTATTGCGTGTTTGACTGAAACTACTTGTTATCATCATAATTTGGGTTGATTTCCATGTTTGGGCTTCGTGCCAACTATGTGAATCCTTCGGGGATTGATATTACTATTTTATCATATCTTGCATATCATTTGGTTTCAGTCCAAGGTTTTAAATACTGTTTTGCAAACTTAACCATACTTCTAAGTTTGAAAACTCAAATGATATTTTAAATGATATTTCGGGCTGAGAACTACTGTTTTATAAATGCACAAGGGACTTATGATGATTTTCTGGACTGAGCATGGATCGGGCTGCGTGCCGCAGCAGTATTATATTGATTGTGGGTGGATCGGGCTGCGCGCAGCAGCGATGTTATATTGATATTGAGGTCGAGTGCCTGGATGATTATACTGATATTGATATGAGGCTGAGAGCCTAGATGTGATGCCACGAGATGGCTTGTTATTACGCTTGGGCTGTAAGAGCCCCTCCGGAGTCTGTACACACCCCCAGTGAGCATCGTCAACGATAAATAAATGGCGCGGGCTGCACGCCGTAGCGGGTACTAGAAGTGTACCATCATATGCATTACATCTCACTTATGCATTTGTTCTTATTTTGTAATGTTGTCATGACATTCAGCACTCATATCATTGGCATCCATGCTATTTCTTGCACTGTTTACCACATACCCTGGTGTTATTTGTTAATGGAGTGCTATGCCCGAGAGGCTGATGTTGCACTTTGTGAGTTAGGAGTGAGCCCGAGAGGCTGATGTTGTACTTTGTGAGTTGGGAGTGAGCCCGCGGGGCTGATTCTGTACTGAGAGGTTGATATTGAGCCCGGGGGGCAGATTTCTGATTATTTCCTACTTGTTGAAATTAATTTCACAACTGTTGAAAAGGAATATTTTCAAAAGAGGTTTTCACTGAGCCCAGATGTTTTCCAAAGGATTTCACGGTTTTACTGTTCTTCTAAAAAAAAGGTCGTACTGTTCTATATAGGATGATGGAGTGCCTTATGTGATTTCTTGCTTTCAGTTATTATTTACTTTTATTACTCACTGAGTTGGAGTGCTCATGTGTAGATGTAGGTACTTGACCACCCGATAGCGGGTTTTGAGGTGTTTGAAGATTTGTTCTCATGGCTGAGTCAGGTGACCGCTAGCGTCCGTGGCACCAGATCTTCTTCCTTATTTTATGTTCTTCCTGTTACTTTCAGACTTTGTTCCTATTTTCGGACTTGTAGTATTTTAGTGAACTCTGTAGCAGCTCATGACTAGTGACACCCCGATGTCGGGCTGTGACGGGATGGTTCCCTATTGTTATCGTTGTTTTCTGCGCTTTTGATTATGCTAATCATATTTTAGTTTTATAAATGTTAAATAACTGTTAAAAGGAAGCGTTTGTTTTGTTGGCTGGCCTTGTCTTCAAGAGAGGCGCCATCACGACCAGGTTTGGGATTTGGGTCGTGACAAGTTGGTATCAGAGCCTAGGTTGCTAGGTCTTACGAGTCATGAACAGGTTTAGTAGAATCTCGTGGATCGGTACGGAGACGTCTGTATTTATCCTCGAGAGGCTTTAGAACCTTTAGGAAAAACTTCACATTCTTGAATTCTTATCGTGCGTCCTTGATTCAGCTTGAAATGTAACTCTTGAAATTCCTTCCACGCGTTCGCATGCGCGCATGAGCGCTCAGTATTAGATGTGCCTTGATGGCTTGTAATTCCCTGATCAAGGGGCAAGATGTAATCTCCGTGAGTTTGATGTTGTGCCAGTTTGGAGGACTTGAGGCTGGATCTTTGCCTATGTCTTAGTAGTGACGAAGAAGTCTGCTGGATAATAGATGAACTATTAAGTGTTCGATTCCTATTGTGATTCGATGTGAATGTGTGGCCCGAGTTATGGGCGCGTGAAGAATATTTTTCTTATTCCTAGTTGGGAAGTGTAGTACATTACATGTGGCGGTATGAGATCAGACTCAGGAAGACTTAATGGTTGTGTTATGTATATGGCAGTGGAAGGTATACAAAAATATTAACTAAGTGTAAAACTAGTGGGTAATTGTCTTATAAGGGAAAACCATTTGTCATACTAGTTAGATACGTCTGGGAGCTAAGATCGCTTTTGTAAATGTATTATGAAAAAATCTATGTCGAGGAGCACACCTTGAAGGTCGAAAACATTAAGGAAAGAATATGTTCTTACTCGGTTGAATATCCCAATAATGGAGGATCAAAAGGTATTTTCTATGTGTTATGATTCAAATAAGTGCAACGCATGTCCATGTATCAATTTTGATAGTATAATACATGTAGTATTGAGATTTATGTAATTGATATGCATTGTGATGCTTTGTCAAGTTGTGGATGTGTTGTTAGGATGGTTTTAGAGATTCTCTGGCAGGTGGGTAGGCCCAATTACAAAGGAGACTCTGCCGAAATTTTTGAAAAATTTGGGACTTAGTAAAAAATTTGGTCGCCTAGAGGGTGGGCTTAACTATTATGTGAGTGAATGCAAGAACTCTAGAAGAGTTAAAAATTCCAGATGATTTGTGTTTCCACCAGCTTATGAAGGAGCAAGTTCAATCTTACTATGGTATTAAGGCAACAATGGATTATATGCGTTATGATTTATTGAGTGCATTTTGATCTATCGCTTTGAGCCAAGTTGGGGAGTTTGATATTGATTAAGTTTATTGTACGGTTATATGCTATGTCGATTCCAATTTGAGGCATACTGGCGAATCAGTTCTGGTTGTGGAAATTAGGCCGAGAATGGAACGAGTGAAGGAAAATTTTGACAAGGATGTCATGAGCTCGGATGAGCAGGAAAGAAGTTTCTATGTTTAAGGTGAGTTGGTTTTGTCTTCAACGTCACCTGAGATCAGTATTTCGTAGTAAGGGCTTTGCGCCCTGGTTAATGATTCTTGATCGCTTTTTAGCTTTAATGCGACCGGTGGTTTGGAGGTATGCTCTAGATATTGTTGTGGTAGGTTGTGGGAGTGTGTCCCACAGGAATATTATATAAGTATGGCATGTAGTCACTTGATTGATTAAAGATGTAAACCAAGTATGAAGGTTGTGATGGTATCATTAAATTGAGGAATTCATGCCTGGAGGGCACTTGGCCTATTGGGTTGTGAACTATGGAGGATTACTCCGATTATGATGGTTGTTCTTGTGTGTTATGAAAAAAAAGAGTTATTATGGACCCTTGAAATGTTGTCAAACTAGTTCATTGTGATCAGAATCAGCTTGAAGTCAGTGGATGGACTTAATGTGAATAATGGATCTATATCAGGCCATATGTGTGCATTTTTGTAACGCTATCCTTATGGAGGAGTAGTTAGGTTGATGCTTCATTGTCAGATATCTCGCGTTGTGATGCATTGCGCCGTGTGAGTTATGAGACAGCTTGAGAAATTGCTTACATGTTGAGAATCTGCGTAGGAATGATGTTATATGAGCAACTCGGATCTTGAAATTCAGATTGTATGTCGCACCTCAGTTGTGCTTGAGTTTTGTAGTTTATAACGCTAAATATCCCTCAGGGATGATATTATGCACTTAGCATACTTATGACCGATATTCGGTATTTGGTTATAATGAGCAGATTTGGATTGATGTGTATCTCCTTATGTGAGATCTATGTATGGATCGGGTGGCACGCCGCCATAGGTATGTTATCTGGATCGGGTTGCACACCGCAACAGTGTGAAATCGAGTATAGTTTTCTATATGCTATCTTTGTATGCCTTGCTTCCTGTTTTCCAAGGAAAGTCTATATTAGTGCATAGGATTTGGTAATTCCTTCCAGAGCTCGTTTTCTTTTGTATTGCATTCGAATTGGTAGCCTATTGGCACATTGGGGCATCATATGCGACTTTTAATTATGTCTGGAGTGGATTATTGTCCGAGCAGTTAGTATTGGGTGAGACGAGATCATTGAATTCGAGATCAGTGCAATCTGAGTATAAGAAGTAAAGTAAAGATATAAGGCCATTGTTTGGTTCTGAATGAGGTGATAGTTCTTGCCAAGAATATAGAACTAATGAATTGTTGTTTCGATAGTGGTTAAGAATGTATATAGATCTCATCTGTCGTGTCAGTATTGTAAGAATTTGCACAAGGCTTGTGTATGTCATGCAGAGCATGGGATGTGTAGTGATTCCTTCTAAGCGATTAGATAAGAGAGCTTAAGATGATTAGGGAAGATGGTATTGCTAAGTGGAAGTGATTTGACGAGAGTATGTGTCTCAGAAAAAGGTAATTTGATTAAACTGATTATATTTCAGTAGTATTGCGGCATGTTCTTGTTGGGTCCACTGGTGGTGTTCGAGTTTGCTCGGTAGCACAGGTAAATATTGAGTATCAAATGTGTGCGTGTATTGCACGGTGGAAACTAGGATCAGGTATGATGATTTGTGTGTTATATAGAGTTCTGATGTACAGGCTATGTTGTGGTGGTGGATCTTTATTCGCTGGTATGTTATATTTTGGATGTGATGTTGGAATTTAGACTGGTTGTCTTAGTGTTGGGTGATTTTGAACTATTGCATTAAGTGGTGAAGTGCGTTAGAATATGTTTTAGCAGAATGATTTATATTTCAAAGAACCAGCGGACACCTAGGAAGGGGTGCTTTCTTAATTGGGCATTTGTGGTGGATGTCACTACAGAGGTTGTTATCATTGATCCCGTTCCGGTATTGAGGGACTTTACGGATGCGTTTCTTATTGGTGCGTGTATTATGCAAGTTGTGGCTTAGGCCGTATTGATTGTGTCATGTCACCAGGATAGTATGTTTGGTCAAGGGAGATCGTGGGGATCACTAATGAATATAAACGGATTTGATTTCAGCATGTTTGAAGGGTAAATATCGAGGTTCGGTTCAAAAATTTGTTATGATAATTGCCAGGGGAGAAATGGCCTCATGAATGGTTGATCTGAGAAATGGTTATGGTTTATTGTGTGTTCTGTTTCTCATCGTTAGTATATGAAAAGAGTTGGAATGAAACTTTATCTAACAAGAGGTTTTCTATCGATATTTGGTTGTCGTGGGCAGCTGTTGTGAATGGAAGTTATCGCTGCATGTGTTGAGTTATGTGGTATATCATATGATTGCAGCCGAGGTTGCAGTTATGGGTTATTATAGTTGGTTCGGGTTTATTCTGAATAAAGACGTGAGGTTCTGATCTTGTGTAAGATTTCGGAAAGTGAAATGTAGTTCTATGGTTTATGGACTAGATGGATTGCGAAATTTCAGCTATGTTGTGTTGTCGGTCGTAGGCTAGATAGGGTGATGTGGGGTCATTCCCAGGTTTATGCATGGTAAAGTTATTCAGCTATTGGTGAATTTCTAGAACAACTCTGGGTCTGCTCGAGGATGAGCGTTTATTTAAGTTGGGGAGGATGTGACGACCCGACCCGTCGTCACTTGAGTTACCGCCCCATTTCCCCCATTTTAAGTTTCTCTATGCTTCATTATCAGTATTTGAGGTGATCGAGTCGATTTTGATTGGTTTTAGTAGGAAATGAGACACTTAGTCTCTTAAAGGAAAGGTTAGTTTGGGAAAAGTCAACCGGAAGTTGACTTGTGAGTTATAAGTCTCGGAATTGATTTTCAATGATTCGGTTAGTTTCGGGGGATGATTTAAGGCTTAGAACAGCATTCGGAAGTAAATTTGGAGGTTCAGTGTAGAAGTTAGCCTATTTTGGCGAAGTTAGGATTTTTAACGAAATCCAGTTGGCATGCGAGATTTTGATCCGAGGGTCGAAATGGAATTCTGAGAGTTTCTATAGCTTCGTTATGTCATTTTAGACTTGTCTGCAAAATTTGAGGTCATTCGGACTAGTTTTGACGTGTTTTGGCATCGGTTGTGAAAGTTAGAAGTTTCAAAGTTCTTAGGCTTGAATCCGTTGAGAATTGGTGATTTCTGTGTTGTTGGATGTGTTTTTATGATTGGAACAAGTTCATACGATGTTTTAGGATGGGTTTACACTTTTGGTTGAGGTCCTGGCGACCTCGGGGTGATTTCGGATGGCTAACGAGAACTTTTGAAGTTGGAAAATTTCATAATCGACGAAGTTGTAAATGAGTGCGCACAAGACCTCACTTTAAACGATCATATCCAGTTATACCAGGAGTTGGGTGATGAATAACCTATCAAATTAAATATCTCTGAGTCTATTTTCCAAAGCTTCAAACCGTTCGTCATTTGGACATTCTTACACAAAGTTATGATCAAATTACCAAAGGCTGGAAAATGTGAACCTGTGTCAAATCTGCGACCGCAAAACCTGTCGCATTTAGTACTCTACGATCGCAATTCTGTCCCAGATTGGGCCAGCGTAGCCCAGTTTTGGGTGTCGATTCTACGGTGCATTCTGTGGACTGCATGTTCATTCTGCGGTCCGTTCTGCTACAGCAGACCCGACTTCGGAGTGTTAACTTTCCACTTTTTATAACCCGACCCCATTTCAATATATATGCTTTGGGGTGATTTTCTGAGCATTTTAGAGAGAGGTGAGAGCATTTTAGAGAGATAATGGGGAACTCACCATTTAAATCATCCAATCTTGCATCAATCTTCAAGAATAAAAGAACCCAATTACAAGTTCTTCATCAAAGAGGTAAGGTTCTATACCCTAGTCTTCAATCTCGTTTTTGAGTGATTGTTGAGTAAGAATTCATGTGAAAACTATAGATAAGTCACTTTTGGTAATTGTTAGACAATAATATGGGATTATCATCAAATATCCTAACTAGATTACTCATTTTGGGAGGAAATCCAAAGGTTTGAGTCTAGGGATTTGAAAACAAGAATTTTATGATTTGGAAGCCGAATTGTTGTCGAATTTTGGTAAAATTTATATGGCTGGACTCGTGGTTGAATGCATTGTTGGATTTTGTGAGTTTCGTCGAATTTCGAAGCATGGGCCCGGGGGCCGAGTTTGAGCAATTTTGGGATTTTGATGTTAAATTGGATATTTTCGAGTGGGCTTCGCTCCATTAGCATATTTTAATGATTATGTACTGATTGTTGCTAGATTTGGAGCATTCAGAGGTCCATTCATGCGGGCGAGGCATCGCGGGTTAGAGACTTCGCCGGTTCGAGGTGAGTAACACTTGTAAATGATATCCTGAGGGTTTGAAACCCGGGATTTTGCACATCATAGTGATGTATTGAGGTGGCTTGCACGCCAGATATGAGCGTGGGATAGAGCACCGTTGGGGATTGTGACTTGGTCCGTCCCGGTTGTGGATTTTTACTGCGTGTTTTACTGAAACTACTTGTTATCATCATAATTTGGGTTGATTGCCATGTTTGGGTTTCGTGTCAACTATGTGAATCCTTCGGGGATAGATATTGTTGTTTTAGCATATCTTGCATATCATTTGGTTTCAGTCCAAGGTTTTAAATACTGTTTTGCAAATTCAACCATACTTCTAAGTTTGAAAACTCAAATGATATTTTAAATGATATTTCAGGCTGGGAACTACTTTTATATAAATGCACAAGGGGCTTATAATGATTTTCTGGACTGAGCATGGATCGGGTTGCGCGCCGCAGCAGTATTATATTGATTGTGGGTGGATCGGGCTGCGCGCCGTAGCGGTGTTACATTGATATTGAGGCCGAGTACCTGAATGATTATACTGATATTGATATGAGGCTGAGAGCCTAGATGTAATGCCTGGAGATGGCTTGTTATTGCGCTTGGGCTGTAGGAGCCCCTCCGGAATCTGTACACACCCCTAGTGAGCGCCGTCGACGATAAATAAATGGAGCGGGTTGCACGCCGCAGCGGGTACTAGAGTGTACCGTCATATGCATTGCATTTCACTCATGCATTTGTTCTTATTTTGTAATGTTGTCATGACATTTAGCACTCATATCATTGGCATCCATGCTATTTCTTGCACTATTTACCAAATACCCTGGTGTTATTTGTTAATGGAGTGCTATGCCCGAGAGGCTGATGTTGTATTTTGTGAGTTGGGAGTGAACCCGAGAGGCTGATGTTGTACTTTGTGAGTTGGGAGTGAGCCCGCGTGGCTGATACTGTACTGAGAGGTTGATATTGAGCCCGAGGGGCAGATTTCTGATTATTTCCTACTTGTTGATATTAATTTCTCAACTGTTGAAAAGGAATATTTTCAAAAAAGGTTTTCACTGAGCCTAGTTGTTTTCCAAAGGATTTCACGGTTTTACTGTTCTTCTAACAAAAGGGGTTGTACTGTTCTATATAGAATGATGGAGTGCCTTATGTGATTTCTTGCTTTCAGTTATTATTTACTTTTATTACTCACTGAGTTGGAGTACTCACTTTACTCCCTGCACCTCGTGTGCAGATGCAGGTACTTGACCACCCGGTAGCGGGTTTTGAGTTGTTTGAAGATTTGTTCTCATGGCTGAGTCAGGTGACCGCTATCATCCGCGGCACCAGATCTTCTTCCTTATTTTATGTTCTTCCTGTTACTTTCAGACTTTATTCCTATTTCCGGACTTGTAGTATTTTATTGAATTCTGTAGTAGCTTTGACTAGTGACACCCCGATGTCGGGTTGTGACGGGATGGTTCCATGTTGTTATCATTGTTTTCTGTGCTTTTGATTATGCTAATCATGTTTTAGTTTTATAAATGTTAAATAACTGTTAAAAGGAAGCATTTGTTTTGTTGGCTGGCCTTGTTTTCACGAGAGGCGCCATCACGACCAGGTTTGGGATTTGGGTCGTGACAGTTTTATCAGGCCTAGTGTTTCTCCTTGGGGTGCGCCAGTGTTATGTGTAAAGAAAAGGATGGATCGATAAGGATGTGCATTGATTACCGATAATTGAACAAAGTGACGATAAAGAACAAGTATCCACTGCCGAGGATTGATGATTTGTTTGACCAGCTTTAGGGTGCAAAGGTGTTTTCAAAGATAGACTTGAGATCTGGCTACCATCAGCTGAGGATTACGGCGTCTGATGTCCCTAAGACAGCATTCTGCACTCGGTATGGTCATTATGAGATTTTGTTCATGTCATTTGGGTTGACCAATACCCCAGCAGCATTTATGGAGTTGATGAACCGAGTGTTCAGGCCTTACTTGGACTTGTTCGTGATAGTCTTTATTGATGATATTCTGGTGTACTCCCGCAGCCAGGAGGAGCACGAGCAGCACCTCAGAGTGGTTCTTCAGACTCTGAAGGATAGTCAGTTGTTGCTAAGTTCTCGAAGTGCGAGTTCTGGTTGAGTTCGGTTGCATTTCTGGGTCATGTTGTATCAGCAGAGGGTATTCAGGTTGACCCGAAGAAGATTGAGGCAGTCAAGAACTGGCCTCAACCAGCATCAGCTACTGAGATTCGGAGTTTCTTGGGGTTAGCAGGTTATTACCACCGGTTCGTAAAGGGATTTTCATCCATAGCAACCCCGATGACTAGATTGACCCAAAAGGGTGCCCAGTTCAGATGGTCAGACGAGTGTGAGGAGAGCTTTCATAGGCTCAACACAGCTCTGACTACGGCACCGATATTGGTTTTGCCCACAAGCTCAAGACCTTATACAGTTTATTGTGATGCTTCCCGTATTGGGCTTGGTACGGTATTGATGCAGGATGGAAGAGTCATTGCTTATGCTTCGAGGCAATTGAAGATCCACGAGAAGAATTATCCGATTCATGATCTAGAGTTGGCAGCCATTGTTCATGCTTTGAAGATTTGGAGGCATTATTTATATGCTGTGACATGTGAGGTGTACACCGATCACAAGAGTCTGCAATACTTGTTCAAGCAGAAGGAGTTGAACTTGAGGCAGTGGAGGTGGTTGGAGCTATTGAAGGATTATGATGTTACTATTTTGTACCACCCGGGGAGAGCCAATGTGGTGGCCGATGCATTGAGTAGGAAGTCCGCCAACATGGGTAGTCTTGCTTATGTTCCAGTCAGCCAGAGACTGCTTGCTTTGGATATTCGGGCCTTGGCCAATCGGTTTGTGAGGTTGGACATTTCTGAGCCTAGCAGAGTGTTAGCTTGCACAGTCGCTCGTTCTTCATTATTGGAGCGTATCCGTGATCGGTTGTTTGATGATCCCTATTTATGTGTCCTAAGAGACACGGTGCAGCGCGGAGGTGCCACGAAGGTGACCTTAGATGATGATGGTGTTTTGAGGTTGAAGGGGCGTGTTTGTGTGCCCAATGTCGATGGGATTCGAGAGTTGATCTTAGCGGAGGCCCATAGTTCTCGGTATTCTATTCACCGGGGCACCGCGAAGATGTACCAGGACTTGTGGCAATATTGTTGGTGGCGTATAATGAAGAAAGATATTGTTGCATATGTGGCTCGGTGTTTGAACTGTCAGCAGGTCAAGTATGAGCATCAGAGGCCTAGTGGTTTGTTTCAGAGAATTGAGCTTCCCGAGTGGAAGTGGGAGAGGATCACCATGGATTTCGTTACTGGACTTCCGATGACTCGGAAGAAGTTTGATGCTATTTGGGTCATTGTTGATAGGCTGACCAAGTCAGCATATTTTATTCCTGTTGCAGCCACTTACTCATCGGAGAGGTTAGCCGAGATCTACATCCGAGAGATTGTTTGCCTTCATGGGGTGCCGGTATCTATCATTTCGGACCGGGGTATGTAGTTTACCTCGCGCTTCTGGAGAGCAGTTCAGTAGGAGTTAGGCACCAAGGTTCAATTGAGCACAGTATTCCATCCTCAGACGGACTGCCAGTCCGAGAGGACTATTCAGATATTGGAGGATATTCTCTGAGCCTGTGTCATTGATTTTGGAGGCTCGTGGGACCAGTTTTTGCCTTTATCAGAGTTCGCCTACAACAACAGCTACCAATCCAACATTCAAATGGCTCCATATGAGGCGTTGTATAGTAGGCGATGTCGGTCTCCAGTCGGATGGTTTGAGCCGGGAGAGGCTCGGTTATTGGGTACAGATTTAGTTCAGGAGGCCTTAGATAAGGTCAAGATCATTCAGGACAGGCTTCGTTCGGCTCAGTAGCGGTAAAAGCGTTATGCGGATCGCAAGGTTCGAGATGTAGCTTTCATGGTTGGTGAGCGAGTATTGCTCCGTGTATCGCCAATGAATGGCGTGATGAGATTTGGTAAGAAGGGCAAGCTTAGCCCTAGGTTCATTAGCCCATTTGAGATTCTCGATCGTGTGGGAGAGGTGGCTTACAGACTTGCCCTGCCGCCCAGCTTGTCAGCCGTGCATTTTTCGGAGGTATCACGGCGATCCAGCCCACGTGTTAGATTTCAATACAGTCCAGTTGGACAAGGATTTTTCTTACGAGGAGGAGCCGGTAGCTATCCTAGACCGGCAGGTTCGATAGTTGAGGTCGAAGAGTTTTCCTTCAGTACGTGTCCAGTTGAGAGGTTAGTCTCATGAGGCATCGCCCCGGGAGCCCGAGTTTGATATGCGGAACCGCTATCCGCATCTATTTCCCGACTTAGGTACTTCTTTCTTTCGTCCGTTCGAGGACGAACAGTTGTTTTAGAGGTGGAGAATGTGACGACCCAAAGGGTCATCACCGGATTTCTCTCTTTTTCCGTGTTTCCGAGGCCTTAAGAACCTCACTTTTAGTTTCCTCGATTTGCATGCGCAGTCCGGGCGCGTAGCCGAAAAGATTAGATGCTAAATTCTGTGTAAATTTTCAAAATGTGGCTTTAAAATGATTAAAGTTGACTTCGGTCAACATTTTTGGTAAACAGACCCGGACCCGTGATTTGATGGTCCCGGAGGGTCCGTAGAAAAATATGGGACTCGGGCATGTGCTCCGAGTCAAAATCCGAGGTCTAGAACCCGAGGAAAAGAATTTTTCTGTGAAATTATTTTTCTGGAATTATTAAGAAAAATGGAATTGAAAATTGATTAAAAGACTATGGTATCGGGCTCGTATTTTTGTTCCAACACCCGGAAAAAGTCTTAAATATGTGTTAAGCACTTTCTGTAAAGTTTAGCCGAAATCAGACGTCATTTGACGTGTTTCGGACCTAAATGTCTAAAGTTTGAAGTTTGTGAAGTTAGAATGAAAAGTGTTGATTTTGAGGTTTGATTCCTCGTTTATGATGTTATTTTGGCAATTTGATCGCACGGTAAAGTTCGTAGGATGTTGTTGAGTTAGTGTGTGTGATTGGTTAGGAGCCCCGAGGACTCAGGAGTGTTTTCGGAGGTGTTAGGGGTGTTTTTAAACTTTAGGATGATATCATATTTTCTGCAATTTTTGCACAGACATCCCCTTCTTCGCGTTCGCGTACTTCAGCACACGTTCGCGATGTTTCCAAGTCCCCTTCTTTGCGTTCGCATCACAATCCTCGCGAACGTGTAAGCCAATTCAAGGCCCCATTATTTTCCACGTTCGCGTTATGGCCATCGAGATCGCGATGGTTCGTTGTTTCCTCCATCGTGTTCGCGTCCCTTGATATGCATTTGAGTAGGCCAATCTTGGACCCCCGGCATTTTTTTTCCTCTACGCGTTCGCGTTTACCTCCATGCGATCACGATGACTTGCCCAGCTTACCCTTCGTGAACGCGGCCCCTTTCCCGCGAACGCGAAGGGAAAATTCGCATAGTGATTTTTAAAGTTCAAAACATAACCATTACAGGATTATTCCCATTCTTTCATAAAACTTGTCTTCCCCAAGCTCTAGGGGAGATTTTTGAAGCTCTTCTTCACCAAAGTCTTTGGGTAAGTAATTTCCCACCTAATTCCTTCACTCTTTTTTATTAATTACTGAAATCCTAGACCTAAATCATGAAATCAAAGTAGAAATTAGGGGTTTTGGGTAGAGTTAGGGTTTTGAGAATTTTGGGTGATTCAACCTCAATTTGGGGTCGAATCTTAAAACAAATTGCATATTTGAACTCGTGGGGTTATGGGTGATTGGGTTTTGGTCCGAGCCTCGTGTTTGGACCATGTCGGCCCGTTGTCGAATTTGGTATTTTTGGAAGAATGCTAGGAAATTCATATCTAGGCTATGAGATGTTTCCATTGAGTTTATTGATATTATTGAATTAATTATGCTTAGATATCATTGTTTCGGAGTCGGATTGTAGAGGAAAGGCGGTATTTGGGGATTGATTGCTATTCTTTGGACCGAGGTAAGTGTTTGATCTAACTTTGGCTTGAGGGAATAGGATTAGAGTATTATTTGTTAGTTGCTAAATGTTGAGTATGGTGTATAGGCATGATGACGAGTATCTATACACCGGTGTCTAGCATGATCGTGGTTTCTTATTTGTGCTTATTTGGGATTCGGTAGCGACTTTTCCTTGTTAATTGGTAGTTTCTATATGATATGAAGAGAATGGGAAGGAAATATGATTTGTAAACTCCTTGGAGCGATGGCTCGATTTTTTTTTTGACATGATTATAGAGTAAGAAATGAACGTAAAAGGAAGAGATGTGATTATTCCCTTGCCTGGACATGTAAATTATGGTTGTTGCTCCCTTGCCGGGAAATTTAACTGCTTAGTCGTATTCTCCCTTGCCGGGAAACTATTATATATGCTGAAATGGGATCGTGTGGCACGCCGACCACTTACATATTATGAAATGGGATCGTGTGGCACACCGACCACTTATATATGCTGAAATGGGATCGTGTGGCACGCCGACCACTTACATATATTATGAAATGGGATCGTGTGGCACGCCGACCACTTATATATTATAAAATGGGATCGTGTGGCACGCCGACCACTTATATATTATAAAATGGGATCGTGTGGCACGCCGACCACTTATATATGCTGAAATGGGATCATGTGGCACGCCGACCACTTATATATTATGAAATGGGATCGTGTAGCACGCCGACCACTTATATAGATTATGAGAGTTGATGTAGTTTGTGTTTACTTCTGCTAAGTTGTTTTCCTCTGTATTTCCCCTTCGTATGTCCCCTCCCCATTTTAATTGGTATTTTCTACTGTTATTTCGTTGCACTTGTATATATATCTGCACAGGTTATTTTTGGTAGGTCCTGTCTAGCCTCGTCACTACTTTGCCGGGGTTAGGCCAAGCACTTACCAGCACATGGGGTCGGTTGTGCTGATGCTACACTCTGTGCATCTTTTTGCACAGATCCATTAGCAGCTTTTGGACCACAATAGTAGGATATTGATCGGGAGCTGACTTCAGTCCAGGGACTTACGAGGTAGCCTAGCTGGCGTTCGCAGGCCGGAGTCCCTTTCGATGTTTTCAATTTTTTTTCATTGTACCGAGACAGACATTTATTATTTCTATTCAGACTTGTTTGTAGCACTCTTTAGTAGTTCATGAGATAGGGACACCAGTCTTGTGTAGAGAAATATTAAACTTCCGCATTTTGGGTTTTCAGTTATTTATATTTTAAAGACTTCCACTTTTATTTAAATGACTCGTTATTATTATATTGTTATTGTTGAGGTGAAATCAGAGAATGTTTAAAATGTCTGGCTTGCCTAGCTCCGACAGTAGGCGCCATCACGACTCCCGATGGTGGGAAATCCGGGTCGTGACAGTTAGCCACTAATAGCACATGTATTTACTTTTAAACCACTGTTTAAAATATCTTTAGTCTTTAGTCACTGCTTTAATAAACTTTACCTGCTCGGACAAAAACTCCCTTCTGCTCATAAAGATCAGGACCAAGTGTCCTTAAATTTTGAACTTGTAACTCTAAGTTCAGGACTGCATGTCCTTAACTTTTGAACTTGGAACTCGAAGTTCAGGACCACCTGTCCTTTATTTCTGTGCTTGTAACTCTAAGTTAAGGACTACATGTCCTTAAATTTTGAACTTGTAAGTCTAAGTTCAGGACCTATTGTCATTAACTTTTGAGCTTGTTAGTCTAAGTTCAGGATCAAGTATCCTTAACTTTTGAACTTGTAATTGTAAGTTCAAGACCAAGTGCCCTTAACTTTTGAGCTTGTTAGTCTAAGTTCAGAACTTCAGGACCTATTGTCCTTAACTTTTGAACTTGTAACTGTAAGTCGGGACCTATTGTCCTTAATTTTTTAGCTTGTTAGTCTAAGTTTAGGACCAAGTGGCCTTAACTTTTGAACTTGTAATTCTAAGTTCAGGACCATGTGTCCTTAACTTTTGAAATTGGAACTTAAAGTTAAGGACCAAGTGTCCTTAACTTTGGAACTTAAAATAGTAGTTAGGTGGAAGGCTTAGGAGGAATAGGATCAGGATGCACTTTAAAAGTTTTTCCTAATGTCCAGATAGGCCAATCTTCGAATATGTCTTGAATGACTTTCTTCTAAAACTCTTTAATTACTATGAATACAAATCGTAAAAATGAACATCGAAAGTGTCACATTCTAGAAATGAACTGAAATACTTATTCGAGGAAAGAAAGTGAAAAAAGGAACAACTAGAAGTAAGGAAAGAATCGGAAAATGGCATATCCATCCAACATGTGATACCACTGTATTTCTATTTGGGAAGGAAAGGATAACAACGTCCTTTAATATTAATTTTAATAAACTAGTGGCTACTTTTGCTCAGCATTAAAAATGATGGATAAAAAATAATACCACTTTCAATAGTGGCTACCACATACAATTTTTACTAGGAAAAAGTACAGAAATAGCCAATTTAAATACAAACTTACCGAGCTGTAGCCCAAAATTACACACTTACCAAATGTAGCCCAAAATTAGAGATACACGTAAGGAAGGATTTTTCTATCCGAGAATCACGCTAAAGATCTTCCTTCCTTCTCTGTGTGTATCAATTTAACGGATCACAACATTCTCTACCTCTGTAAATGACGGCATTCACTCTCAAAATGATCTCCAAATTTCATTCAAAATCGATCAATTTCACTTTATACCTTCGCAATTTCTGTGTAGATACAGCTTTTGCAATTTCTCTGTAGAAGGAACTACGAACTGCAATCACAATCAATCAAGGAATTAGTGAGTTTTGACCTAATTTTAGCCACTTCTATGGCAAATTTACCACTTTTTATTCAATATGGTGGCCGATAGAATGTTGACAACAGCTTTGTAGATTATAATGCAGACGCTGTAATAGTTACTCCAAATATAAGTTTTGAAGATTATGTAGACGTGATTTCGAAACAACTTAAGATAGATACTTCATTGAATGATATTGAAATCAAATACACTGTCCAAAATAGTTCTCTGCCAATAGTGATACACAATAGTATGGGTCTATGTGTATATCTTGGGCTGAAAAAAAGCTCAGAATTTACAATGTATCCCCTTAGTATAACATCGAGTGAAAGGGATATGGACATGATCTGCTATAATTCCAATTCTGCTGTGATTTCCTCAGAATGTGCACAAAGCTCAGTTTTAAAGGAGAGATACAATGATGATACAATTAAGATGATCGAGTTTGGGGATGGAGAAGAATGGAATAATACAGAATCAGATGAAAATACAATAATAACTGACCCTCAACACACAGATGTAGAAGAAGGTCAAATTTATAAAGACAAGGCAACGATAATCAAAGTCATGAAACACTTGGCATTAAAGGAAAATTTTCAGTTTAAGGTGCATAGATCAAGTGAAAGCAGGTATCAAAAGTTTTATTTTATAATTATGTATCTCAATGTATATCGTAGTTGATGTTAGAAGCATAATTATTCAGAAAATAAAAGTTGTTGCTTGTAAGTATGTGGTTGTACACTTTTAAATTGTGGTTGTCACCGTCTAGCACTGTATAGTCGTTGTATTTTTTCATCTAGTATTGTTGATTGCAGTGTGTATCACTATGTATCATTGTATTTCATGTTGCTCTGTTTATTGATGGAAAAGTTTATATCCTTGTCGTAGGTACCGCCTAGTATGCATCAACAACAATTGTGATTGGTATTTTAAGTCTTCGAGCCTGAAAAAATCAAACATTTTGAAGGTTAGAAATTTCAGCAAAGTGCACTCATGCCCCCTGAAAGACAGATCTTACGCACAACGTCAAGCTATTGTAAAACTCATCGGCAGTCTTCTGATAGAAAAGTATAAAGACCCAAAAACAATATACACTCCTAATGATATAATTGGAGACATGAACAAGCAGTATGGTCTTCAGATGACATATATGCAAGCATGGAGATCGAAAGAATATGCAGTTCAAGTACTGAGAGGGAACCCAAGCGAATCATATAAAAAGCTGCCAAGCTACTTTTATATGCTGGTTCTTACAAATCCTATGTCGGTGGTAAGTTTGAAAAAAATAGAGGAAGCCTTGTTCATGTATGCTTTCGTTGCACTACATCCGTCTATAAAAGGATGGCAGTATTGCAAACCGGTTGTTGTTGTAGATGGAACTTTTCTTAAATCGGCATATAGAGAAACATTATTGATAGCATCAACACAAGATCCAGCAGGTAATATCCTACCACTCGCATATGCTATAGTAGATTCAGAGAATAATGCTTCCTAGGAGTGGTTTTTTGCGAGATTCAAAGATGCATTTAGGGAAAGCGAGGGAATGTGCATAGTCTCGAACAGGCATGAAGGCATTGAAAATGCAGCAGCAATATTGTATCCACAAGTACCTCATTGTGTCTGAATATGGCATCTATGGAATAATGTAAAAAAAAATTTTAAAAAAAACTGTTTGTTGCTCAAAGACATATTTTTTTCTATGGCAAAGCATACACAGTTGAGAAATTTGATTACCACATGGCAGAGGTAGAGAAAATTGATAAGAGGGTCAAAGATTACTTAATGAATGTTGGGTATGAAAGATGGTCGAGAGCACATTCCACTGTCAACAGAGCATTGACAATGACTTCAAACATTGCGGAGTCGATCAATACAGCGCTCAAGGCTGCTAGGGAACTCCTAGTACTGCCTTTGCTAGACTACATAAGGTAATTGATCGGACGATGGAATGTTACAAACCTAAAGAATGCAGTAGAGTCATTCACTAATCTTGGAAAAAAATATGATACAATGCTGATGGACAATCTTGAATTGTCATATCATATGAAGGTATGACTGGAATCTGTAGATACTTATGCATAGAATATGTAATCATGCCGAATTTACGGATATGTTATATCTTGAACCCTTTGTGTGATTCTGTTAAACTAGTGTCCACCTGCACAAAAGCAAAGGCTTTCAATTTAATATAGCATTTATGCCTACCCCACTCTTGAAATATTGCCTGGTTTGACATGGTATTAAGCTATTTTAATATTGTAGGCTCTATAGTATATGTATTTTGAGGGCATCTGCTTTGTCACCACTAATGATAGTTGATAAATTTTGTAGGTGACCCCTTCGACGAGTTACTTATATTCAGTACTTGACAAGGGTTAGCAGAGAATGGTGTTCCTAAAAGATCAAACTTGCAGTTGTAGAAGGTTTCAGTTGGATAAGCTACCATGTGCACTCAAACACATTGATCACATTGAGTATTGCTCGGTGTACTACACCACGAAGTACCTATTGAAGACCTATGAAATTCCAATTTATCCGGTTCCTGATGAAAGCACGTGGGAAATTCCTGCAGAAGTTCTAAATGAAAAAGTCTTGCCACCAGATGTGACTAAAACAATAGGAAAGCCAAGGAAGGGGAGGTGCAAGACAATATCTGAAAGGGAACGAAAAAGGTCGATTAAATGTGGACAGTATGGAGAAGAAGGTCACAACAGAAAAATTTGTAGAAATAATCCAAAGAGAGGATGAAATATGTCAAATTTAGAATTACTTGTTATTTTACTTTACTGAATATCATAGAGATTTAGAAGAATGCAATATATCAAGAACTATATCATTGTAGAATGTCATTTGAATTTTAGATATAAATAAATATTTGACCTATCATTTAAAATCGTGTTGCAAGTTTATATTATACATCTGTTTGATTTAAAAAGAAGTTGTATCAACTATGTATCACATTTGTCTCATATATGTATCGCTTGTGCAACACATTTGTATCATTTATGCATCACTTGTGTATCAACTATGTATCTCTATTTATAGGCTCTTACTCATGCCTGCATTTGTGTAGTAACAAAGCTAACTCATGAAAAACAATCGTAGCAGCCAGAAAACTATGTAAAATAGTTTTAGAAATTTGCAAATATAAGTGGCTTCATCAATATATATTTGAAAACTGTGTATCATTGTGTATCATTGTGTATCATATGCGTATCATATCTGTATCATGTATGTACCATGCGTGTATCTGCAAGAGACACTGTATCACAAGCTACCGTATATTTATCATATCTATAATTCACAACACAAAATCAAGGGATAAAACACCAAAATAAACTAAACTGCAACAATCCAATATCGCATTGAAACTCATTAAACCTTTACAACAGAACAAACATCCCATTTGCCATACGATTCTTAAAAGTATTCATAAAATTCAAACACAAACAAATCTGATCCGTCTTCCAATAATGACAACATAACAGAACAGAATACAAAAAACAAAACTATAGAGTTCATCCTACAACTATGACAAAAGTAACTACTTCTTCTGCTTCCCCGCCTTATTCTGTCAACCAATAATCTCATCATCACTTTGCGTGTTCAGTTCCATCTTCTTTCTAGCATAATCCCACAAGAGAGCACCAAATCTTCACCGGTGTGCATAGGCATTGAATTTTTTAGGAGGCGTCTTGCCCTCAATGAAATACTCGACAAATGATGCCGCAAATACACCGTAATCACTGCAAAAATAAAAAGAACAACAAATATCAAACTGTAGAATCTAAAAGCAAAACAGATTGTGTTGAAAGAAATTCATACGCTTCGACTTGTTGAGGCAATCCTTCAACCAATTTTACATCAAAGGAAGTAATCAAGTCTTTTGATTTGTAGACACCAGTGTGCCAATTGATATCTTTTTTGTTTAAATAGAAATGCGTGTGCACGAAAAAATGAGGCAGCAACACAGAATACTTGGACATGGCCCTATGAACTTTGGCTTGATGAGCAGCTCCACCGCGCATAGAGTCATACATATAAATGCACCTATCCTTAAAGGACATCACAACTATTATCCAATGTCATTGTTCTACAATATTAATTGAAATTAAGTCATGCTCGATAGTGTACCATGGAACATTGGCATCCAAGACAAACCCTTGAATATACTCTGCAATGACATATTTCGGATTGCGCACATCACTGTCTCCATCTGTATCAATAAACGCCTGCCACAACTCATTAATTTTCTTGTTGAAGTACCAATCTGTGGTGGTGAATGTTACAAGTAGGTCTTTGTCATACTTCACCTTCCTCCTCAGATAATAGTACAAAACATCAATGTGCTGAAAGAAAACATAACAAATAACTAATCACTAAACGCGCTCGAAAGCTTTAAGCAGCTACAGTTATTCAAACCAAAATCATAGAAAACAAAGAAAAATGAATGATCACTGCTAACTTAACAGGACTGAGTGTTCATGTGTACACTGGCTAAAATTTAAAAAAAATACTGCAAAATTAAATTCTTACATACCGAGTCATCCAAGGGCTGACCATTATATGCCAAAGTATAAAACCAGTTTTTGTCTTCAACATGAAATACACCAAGATCATAAACAGGATTGAGTTCTCTAACATGCTTCGGGTAAATTTCATTCCTGGTAACATATATACACAAAAGAGTACAGTGATTTGATATAAAAAATAATTCTATAAGTGATAATATATTAAAATATAAAACTGAAAAAAATCAGAAGTTGGAAACATACTTTTTTCTCGACTTCCCTTCTTTGACCCACGCAGCAAAAGTGTTCAACAAAGAGCTGTTAAAACCAGTTCCGATTTTGCTTCGAAAAGGATGCTTAATAGCATAAATTTTCTTTTTTGCTTTCACTGCAACAACACCAGTACTGGAACCTGAATCAAACACAGTAATGAACGGAGACTGCACGGCCTTTACAGGATATCTCTTTCTTTTTTCCATTTGCGGCGATACTTCAAGAAGTAATTCAGTATTATACAGAACCATCTCCCTGCCGCGTCATCAACACTTGCAGTCGTACAAACAACACCAGTCCGAGATTCAGGAACCTTTTGTTTCTCAGATTCTTCCTCTGTCTCCCCTGGCATCGCATCAACACTTGCAGTCGCACAAACATCACCAGTCTGGGATTCAGCAACCTTTTGTTTCTCAGATTCTTCCTCCGTCTTCCCTGCCACCGCATCTGCAATCTCACCAATACCGCCAACATGTTCTACATCTGGTGTGAATGTTACTTTAGCAACAAACATGTCAAATTTCACACCAGAAGGTTCTTCCATAGCATTGACACCTAACTAATATGCTACATTAGTATCTCTTTGAGAATGTGGAACATCTTTGCTTTTACTTCCACCAACCTATTTTTTTTAAAAAGAATCGAATTATCAAAAACAATAAAGAAAAGTAAAGGAAAAAGTACAGAATGCACAACATATCTCACAACCATCCATTTCAACATCTTCATTGCCACCAAACTCCATATTGCTCACAAAATATTATTGTCTTGACAACCACTGGTGTCTTCCTCTGGATGTGCACCATAATTTACTTCGCTTGCACCAAGCTATTTTTAAAAAAAAGATATATTAAGTTAACTAAAAAATAAAAATAAATGCACAACAGAAAAGAAATTACATACCTTGGAATTTATCAACTCAAACACCTCATTGAATTTATCAGAAACATATTCCATGAAGGAATTTAACTGCTTATGGAGCTACAAGATGAAACAAATAAAAAATATAATAGACTTTGAATATACAATTTGAAAAATAATTTCAAAAAATATATAAAAAAGACCAACACATACTTTCTTCACATCAGCTTTCAACTTCTGCAACTCACGGTCATAATCAACAGCTTGGACGCCTGGCAGGTTGTTTGGCGCCTTTTTTGGTGGGACAGGCTCCTTAATGTGTTTCGGGGGTGGCGAGACAAAATCATCACTATCATCAATAGGAAGTTTTCCCCTGTTACGTAATGTAAAATATTTCTGATACTCATCGGTAACTTCAACAGGCAAAGTAAATCTTCTGAGATCTTCAATTGTCGGAGAAATATTTTTAAACTACAAAGGTAACCAAAAGTGCTTTAGTCCTAGATATATCAAAGATGTATAAAAATAGTATGTTTGATGTATCATAATGAATTATAGTGTATTATAAATATATATCCTATCAAGACATAAAAGATTGTATCTTATTCCCTGTAATGTTGAAGAAACCAGTAGAGAAGTCTTCACGCGTTGGTCTGTCCGTCATTTCCCAATTCAATATGCGTGGTGTATGATATCCAACGCGAACAGCAAATTTTTGATCAACTACAGTGCAACATTCATAGAACCACACCTATAGTGCAAGAGGAAATCCACCAATCCTACAAAACCCAGACTTCCCCCTTAACCTGTCCCTCACCGACTTCATTAAAGCTCGAAATGCAATCTTACCCCATGGAAATGACACATACTCACCACTCTCGACAAGATGGAAATCACGTTTACTTATAAATATCTTATGAGCCTGAGTGGACATTAGAAATGTGTTTATGAAATAAATGATTGCAATCTTAACTGCGTCTTCATCATACTGCCATTTCTTCTTCTCAAAACAATCAATAAGTGACTTCTTTGACACCACTTCAAAACTAAAAAAATAAGTATCCACCAACCTATTGGGTCCACTGAATTTACCCTCAACAGGTTCATTACCACAACAGTTTAAACCACTTACAATACAAAATTCTCGAAGACCAAAACGTAAAACACATTCGTCATTCAATTTCATATAAAATTGGTCACACTTATCTTGAACCAACTCTCTAAACATTAAAGAACGAATAAGTTGTGCCTGGATAGCAACTCGAGGTAAATCGAGAAAATAGCCAAAACAGTTTTCCCTAAACATCTGAAGCTGGACAGCAGTCAACTTTGACTGTAAAAGCGATAGAATGTCCACATTAGTGTGCGATGACGAATGAGTATCAGGAAACGACTCACTAGCTGGAATATAGATCTTCCAACGCTACAAATACATGACACGAATTAAAAAAACAAACAAATACAAACTAAATCCAAATTTTAAAAGAAGAGTCAATAATAGAAAAAAGTATAACTAAAATTGTATATACCTTAGAAACTTTGTCAGGAATTTTAACTTTTTTCTGCCTTCTGAACCTTGTTTTTTTTTGTTTGACACCCAAATTCACTTCGTCCTCCACGACACATTTTCTCTTGCGCTTCTTTTTCTCAAATTTTCCAACAATATTCTTTCGAGATTCTAACACTTTAACACTGTCGGAACGATTTTGACTTCGCATATTTTGTTCATCAATAGATTTCTCAACTAAAATCGGGGTTGAATGAGGAGATAAACTCATCGACCTAGTTTCTCTTCTAATGTTGCTCGATTTCTCTATTGAAACAGACTTTGAATAAGGTGATGAACTCATCAAACGAGTTTGTCTTCTCATATTGCTCTGTTTCAAAATTGAAACTAGGTTCAATGACAAATTTTTTTAAAAAAATATACGAACAAAAGGTTACAGAAATTTATGAAGAAATTAATACAAAAAAATCGACCAAAACATACAAAATCAGTCGCAAAAGCCTAAAGAAAAGCAACATCGATTCTACAAAAACACATGCAATAAGAAAAATATACAAAATAAGAGGTTTTATACTCCAAAATACCTGGAATCAGACGAAAATAACCGAAAATGTATCTTGTTTTGTCACTAATTTTATCAATTTTGGTTGAATTTAGGAAAAAATTGCAGAAAGAGCGAGAGAGAGAGAGAGTGAGAGATATAGAGAAAGAGAGAGAGAACTCGATTTTGAATAATAATAGATAAAAAAAGGAAACTGACATTATTTGAAATTATTTGGGCCAAAATGATATTTGGGCCTTTTTTAGTAGATATTTTGTTTTGGGCTATTTTTTGTTAGGAAAGTTTGTAGAGTGGTAATTTTCCTTTTTACTAATGTAGTTGGTTGTCGTAATGGGCTTGCTCGTACAGGCCCAGTATATTGCTGACTTCAACCATGGCTCAAAAGTTTCTCAATAGCTAATAAAATCAACCAAAAAAAAAACGAAAAGTATATAGAAAAAGAAATTTAATTGAAAATATTTTCCAGTCGAGCTCATATAATAATTAAACTTTTTGTTATTGTGGGGTTTGTGGGTTCGGGGTAAGAAATAATTGTACGGAACAATAGACCTGCCAAGAAGGCAAAAGACAAGGCGCACGGGTCCCCACACCTTCCATCAGAAACCACTTGAATTCTTTGTGTCCACATATCCTCTAATTGTACTATGTAAGGTTATAAAAATAGAAAACTTCATTGGGATTCGCAACATAAAAGATACTATAAAATAATGATCTTAAACATGTGGAGTATAATACTATAATATTTGTATAAATAAAAATTGATACTGTATTCCATGAACCTATTTCCTTTTTGTTTCGTTCCAAAAAGAATAACTCCTTTTTACAATAGGAAACTATTTAGGTTAAACTACCAATTCCACATTTAATGGGAAGTTTTTATAATCACACAAATATTTTGGACACCTTTTTGACTTATTTAGGACTACACATTCCAAAAGTCTTTAAACTTCGTGCTCAATCAAACAGATACACATAAATTGAAATGGATGGAGTGCTATTTTCTTATTAGTATATTTTAAAAAGATTGACATATATCTAGATTTTCTTAATAAAAAGTATTTATAGCCCCACAAAAATATTATGGTAGGTTTCAAACCATAAATTTTAAAAGTTTTATATATACAAAAATAGTATGAATTATTTAAGATATCTCTCAAAAATTTTCTCTTCTTTGTTAAAGTTTGTATCAAATCAAATTAATATAATCTTTTTGAAATGGATAAAGTATTAAAGATCAAATGATAAATTTAAAATAAATTATTTTTAAATTTAGAAACTTTTTTAATTATATTTTGTAAAAATAAGCAGAATCACGTAAAATGAAATGGAAGGGGTTATTAAAGTGGTATCTAGGGGAGTTCGTAAAAATCCGAAAATCCGAACCAAATCGAAAACCAAACCAAACCGACCAAAAAAACCGATACTTTTTGGTCTGGTTTGGTTTTGGTTTTGACATTTAAAAACCGATCAAATTTGGTTTGGGTTTGGTTTTAATTTAAAAAAACCGAACCAAACTGATTATAGGAGTAGCTATTTTAAATTTAAAATTTTTATAGTAAATATTAATCGTTTGCACTTTTAGTACAATTTTTTACCTTTACATTCTAGTGTAGTTGGTAGTTTTCTTTTGTTAAGTGTAAGAATCTATTTCATGTTAAAAATAATATATTTTTAATGGAGTCCTTAAATTATTCATCACGATTTGATTCAATTATCATCGATATATTTTGGTAAATAATAGATTTCTCAAAAGACAATTGATTTGATAGTGTTACGTTGAAAATGTGGTCACCGAAATGTGTGTTTGGTAGTGTATGTCTTATATTTAAGAAAAAACCGACAAATAACCGAAAAAGTCGAAAAACCGACATAAACCGAATCGAAAAAAATCGACTTAATTGGTTTGGTTTGGTTTGGTTTTAATATTTGAAAAACCGACTTACTTGGTTTGGTTTCTTTTTAGGTAAAAACCGATCCAAACCGAACCATAAATACCCCTAGTGGTATCCAAGCCAGCCAAAAAAAAAGTGGTATCCAAGAAGTCCCTCTATTTTATTTATGTCACAATATTTAATTGAGCACGAAATACTTTACTTTTTACTTATATATATATACTACATTTTAGTGATAAGTTAATAAATATTAAAGTAGGACTCCCTTTGTCTTAATTATGTGATGTTGTTTAATTAGACATTGAGTTTAGGAAAGAAATAAAGATATCTATATGGCTAAAATTTCTCATCCAGGATAAACTAGTAAGTTTAAAATTAAATTCTTTCTTAATAAGAAAGTATGATAATTTTTAAACAAATTAAAGGAAAAGTATAATAGATCAATTAGGATAATTTAATATGCATGGCATTATCATCAAAGTATTAATAACTTAATAAATTTAAATTATTAAAAGTTATGAAAATCATATAACGATAAAATAATGTCAAATAATTTAGTACGTTCCAAAATTTTGAAAAAGGTCATAAATATTTTAATAGAAAAGAGTATTGGAGTGGACCGACAATCTATTACTAGATTCCATTTGTCCCACCTTGTGATGTAATTTTAATTTTGAGGGTCAAATTTTTTAATTTTAACTGTAAATTCAAATATAGAATCTTTTTGGTTTTTCTAAATAAAATTTACTTATTTAAAAATTATACAAAAAGTAAGTAGGGTAAAATTTTTTATTTAACTCTCAAAATTCGAACTGTATAAATAAATTGGATCAGAAAAAGTAATATTAAAAGAATGTGAAACTGTCAATAAAATGTCGGCACGAGCCCGTTTGGACATAAGAAATATTTTCACTTTTTCGATTTTTTTTTTACTTTTTTTTCGAAATCAGTGTTTGGCCATAAAATTTTCAATTTTCACTTGAAGATGAATATTAGAATTTTTTGAAAATTTGAACAACTCCAAAAAGCTGATTTTCAAAATTTTTACTCAAATCACTCACAAAACTTAAAAAATAACCCAAAATAATATTCATATCCAAACACAACTCTAATTTTCAAAGACAATTTTCACTTGAAATTCTTTTTCACTTTTTTTTTTTTTGGAATTTTACAATTCTTATGTCCAACGCCCGCAAAATTAATCACTTTTTCCATGCTTACCTTTTTTCCCCACATTTTATACGTTGCTAGTAACGGTATTCATAAACACCCGAAAGACGGAACCAAACCGAAAATCAAATCAAATCGATCAAAAAAAACTGATACTTTTTTGTTTGGTTTGGTTTTGGTTTTGAATTTTAAAAACCGTTAAAATTTGGTTTGGTTTTGGTTTTAATTAGAAAAAAACCGAACCAAATCGACTATAGGAGTAGCTATTTCAAATTTATTATTACACCTATATATATGTATATTTTTATACAAAGTTTTAAAAATTTAATGGTAAATGTTAATAGTTTGCATTTTTAGTATAGTTCTTTACCTTTGCATTCTAGTTTGAGGTGTTAAAAATAACATAATTTTAATTGCGTCCTTAAATTATTCATCACTATTTGATTCAATTATCATCAATATATCTTGGTAAATAATAGGTTTCTCAAAGGCAAATTGATTTGACAGTGTTACGTTGAAAATATGGTCACCGGAATATGTGTTTGGTAGTGTATGTCTTATATTTAAGAAAAAACTGACAAATAACCGAAAAAAATCAAAAAACCGACAAACCCGACATAAACAGAATCGAAAAAAAAAATCGACTTAATTGGTTTGGTTTGGTTCTAATATTTGAAAAACCGACTTACTTGGTTTGGTTTCTTTTTAGAAAAAAACCGATCTAAACCGAACCATGAACCAGTGGCGGATCCAGAATTTTAATGTCATGGATGCTCACCGATAAAAATTCTAATAGAAGAGGAAAAAGAAATTTAGTTATGGGTGTTCGCTCAATATTTATCCAAATATTTTTTATAATTGCATATATAAATTTACTAAATCTGGTTAGTGATAATGGGTGCTTGAGCATCCATAAGGGACAACGTGAATCCGCCGCTGCCGTGAACACCCCTAGTTGCTAGTCTTGCTAGTTGCTACACTATAAAATGACGCTCTATCTGCTCCGATTTAATAATATACTTTTAGTTTTTTGCATATATGACAATGATAAAAACTTGTGGTGCTCGAAACATTTTTTTTTTTAGGCCACATATATTGCTGATTAAAACTTTTTTACTATACTATAATGAAGAAGAAGCAGTGCTGGCTCAAGCCTAAAGCAAGTCAAGCACTTGCTTTAGGCCCCCAATACTTTAAGGCCTCAAAATTAGTATTACTACATCAAAAAATAAATTTTGTATAATTAATTTTTTATTATTTGTAAATGTAGTAATTCAGTCATGTATATTTAATAATTAAAACTATTCCAGTTTATTTATTTTTCTTCACATAAATCACATGTTTTTAGATTCTCGTATTTTAATTGGGAGGCATTGGGCCTACAAGTGACCAAAAAGTATTTTTTTTCTTTCTTCAATTTTCAGCTAAATCAGTTCTTGTTCTTTATAAAATCAAATTCTCTTTTTTCTCTCCTCATACTAGCTCATCTATCTATTCTGCCAAATAACAAGGGTATTGAATAAGTTGAGTAGTATAATCTTCTTTTTTTTCTTCCTTATGTTTTTCTCAAACTCTCAGTTCCGATAAAAATATATAAATTCTTTTTTTATTGAATATCTCTTAGGCCTCTAATTAAGGTTTTGTTTTAGGCCACCGTATTAATTTAGCCGCCTCTGAGAAGAAGATATCCAATATAAATTAATTATTAGAAATATTTTAAAATTAAATTATTTATTCAACATACGTTTCTTTTATTGGGTGCTCAAGTTCAGTTACTCACTTGATAATAATGCTCGATGAAATTGATAACTCGTCAAGCTATTTGATCGCCCACACTTCAATCATCTAACCCTTAAGTTGTCAATTTTGAAATTATTTTGAATAAATTGGTGGTTCCACAAACCTCATGATCTACTCTTTCCATTTATCAGACTCAAATAATTTATATTTAACCATGAATATTTTTAAATGTTTACTACGATTCTTTTTTCTTGGAGGTGGGGGGTGAGGGGGTTGGGGGGAGAGGGGGAGGGGTTAAAAGCAGTTAAGTTGAAGTGAGAGAATCGTTGAGTTTTAGGCCCCGTTAGGCCATAAGTTTTGCCAAAATAAATTTGAGATTTATTTTCAAAATTCATGTTTGGCCATAAATTTTGCTCATATTTTGGCCAAATCCCAAATCAAAAATTTCAAATTCCAAAATCAGCTATTGAGCTGATTTTGGGCCAAATTTTCAAAACTTGGGAATTATATACATGTTTTTTTCAAAATAAAGTTGGAAAATATATTTTGAAAACATATGTCCAAACACATTTTCATCTTCAAACCAAATTTCACCCAAATCAAATTTTTCAAAATAAATTTGATATCTATGGCCAAACGCTAGCTACGTTGAAGCGAAAGAATCGTTGAGTTTTAGGTTCAATTTTCACTGCAAATATACTACTACTATGTGATTTGTGTGTGCTTACATATTTGTGTGTCCCGAGAATTTTATAAAAATGTTTATTTAATTAGAGGTTTGAGTAATAAGAATAAGGGGTCGTTTGGTAGAGTGTATAAGAATAATGTTGTGTAAAATGTATTAGTAATGCATAAATTAATAATACAAGGATTAGTAAGCTAGCATTAATTATGCAGAGAATGTTTCTTATTCACTGTTCGGTGTGGTGTATTAAAATTACATAATATTAATTGTTTACAAAAATGCCCTACATATTCTTTAGCTTTAAGGGACTTTAAGGATAATGTTGTCTTTAACCATGTTAATGCATGTATTAATAGCCTTGGTATTGCTAATATTATGATTTGCTATGTATTAGTTATACATAAGGTAATACCAAATAGGTTGTATAATTAATACTTACATTAGTAATACATATGTTGAAAAAATTTATGTAATAAGGGATTAGTAATGCTAAAAGTTAATGCATGCATTATTTTCTCTAATGCATCCTACCAAACGATCCCTAAATGACTAACTAATTAAATAACACTAAAAATCTCATAATGAGTTTTCTATGGTGTTCAAATTAATAGAGCTAGTGATTTTGAGATATCAAATAAAAATGACAATCCATTGCATAAAGTATCTTGTGTTTATGCAGAGTTCGAAAAATAACCGTATCCAAGAGAATCAAATACTTCCAAGAAAAATATCGATTAATAAATTATGGACACCAGATGATTGAAGTAAGAAAAATGGTAATTTTACAATAAACAATTCAAATGTTTTTTTAATGAAAGAAGGGCCAACGAAATATTATATTATCACAGCAGCTAGCTTTATTTCTAACCTAACATAAACTTTAATGATTCATATACATAACTACTTTAGTGAGTACAGTATTCACTAGTAGCCCAGACCAGGTACTACATATCTAGCCTCTTTATTCATTTACTTTATCTTCAATCTTTCTTCAACCCTTTACCTTTATAATTTCCCTCGCCACAAATCCACAATCATATCTTTAAAAAAATATTATCAAGAAAAAATGGATGAACTAATGGTCTCCTCTTCTTCCTCTTCCTCATCATTTTCCATACCCTCTTTATTTTCTCAAACAAACCAACCTTTATCTACCCTTCAACAAATGCTTCAACATATTTTCAAAAATCAAACAGATTCTTGGTCTTATGCTATTTTTTGGCAAACTTCAAATGATGATGACGGTCGTTTATTTTTAGCATGGGGTGATGGCCATTTCCATGGTACAAAAGTGAAAAAAGGAGAAGTAAATGGTGCTAATAAAGCTAGTTCTTTAGAGAGAAAAAATGTTATAAAAGGAATACAAGCTTTGATTTGTGAAAATGGAGATGGTGTAGTAGAAGATGGTGGTGATGTTACTGATATTGAATGGTTTTATGTTATGTCTTTAGCTCAATCTTTTTCTATTGGTGATGGAATTCCTGGTAAAGCTTTTAGTACTGGTTCTTTTGTGTGGTTAAATGGGGCACAACAACTTCAGTTTTGTAGCTGTGAAAGGGCTAAAGAAGCTCAAGTTCATGGTATTGAAACTTTGGTTTGTATTCCAACTTCAAACGGAGTTCTTGAACTTGGATCAAGTGATTTAATCAAAGAAAATTGGAGCTTAGTTCAACAAGTTAAATCCCTTTTCTCTTTAGATCAAGAAAATGGTCTTGAAAAAACCATTTCTTTTGCTGATATTGGCCTTGTCTCTTGCTTACAAGAAAATGGTCAAATTTTAGCCACCAACAACAATAACAAAAACAATACTAGCAAAAAGCCGAAAACCGGGGAAATTTCCACTGCAACAACTTTATTTCAAGATTCTGACCATTCGGATTCTGATTGTCAAGTACTTGTTGACAAGCCAGTAGTGGAGAAAAAAACACCAAAAAAGAGAGGGAGAAAGCCAGGGGCAACCCGTGAAACCCCGTTAAACCATGTCGAAGCAGAGAGACAGAGAAGGGAGAAATTAAACCACAGATTTTACGCGTTACGCTCTGTTGTACCTCATGTTACAAAAATGGACAAAGCTTCTTTGTTATCAGATGCTGTAGAATACATCAATGAGTTAAAAACCAAAGTGGATGAATTAGAGTTGCAACTAAACAAAAAATCAGAGAGCAAAAAGAAGTTGAAAGTTGAGTCAATGGACAGTACAACTCTTGACAACCAAAGTACTACTACTACTACAACAACAACTTCTGTGGATCAAATTAAGCCAAATTCTAATTCATCATCTTCATTTGGACCAAATAATTTGACAGCTGAAGTTGAAGTCAGGATTTTAGGTCCAGATGCAATGATAAGGGTACAATCAGAAAATGTGAATTATCCTTCAGCAAGATTAATGCGTGCGCTTCAAGATCTTGAATTACATGTACACCATGCTAGTATTTCAAGTGTTAATGATCTAATGCTTCAGGATATTGTTGTTAAAGTTCCTAAATGTTTAGGTACTGAAAATGATCTAAAATCTGCTCTTCTTAGAAGCTTAGAGCAGTAGCAGAAATGTTGTTTTATTATTATTATGTCTAAATTAAGAGTTTCTTCAGTCCTTTTTTTGTTCCTTTTTAATAAATAAGTTCATTGTGTTTCTTTTTTTGTGTTTCTATTTAACCAAATCCTTGTAAAGTTATAATTTTGTCAAATAAAGAAGATGCATATTGTTGCATGCTCTTTTATGGAGTGACATTTTTAGTCTATTTCCGCTACTTTTTTTTAGTGAATTTCTTATACTAAAACGGTTGGCAAATCTAAAAATTTTATAAAAGTGATCAAGATTTAATATATATTTATAAAAAATTAATTTTTGATAACTAAACACTCGTTACACTATGTGGCTGCACCACTATATTCGTGTTGCACTAAATTTGGTAAATTATTCCAAAGTTTTAAATAATTAATTAATATTTATACTGATAGAAAATAATAATATTCGATAAGATAATCGAGATGCGCATAAATTATTTGGAACGCTAACATTATTGAAAGAAAAAAAAAGAAGATACATGTATGGTGTAAAATAGGGATGTCACTATAATCCCAGCTGTTAGCTTATAATAAATTTATAAAAGATAGTGTAATGTGGGTTCGTGATTGTTTGTCTTAAAATATCCACATATGTTCCCTCTTTTCCATGTTTATGTGGTTATTTCTATAGGGAAACTGTACACTTGACCCCACCACTAAATGACAATATCGTTTACTTTTCTTTATATATAATATTCGTGCTTTTCCGGATCCTCCAATTCTTAAAGCATGTAAAATGTGCGCTTCAATTATAAGTAAATTATAAATTAATGTCAAGGTCATTGAAACTCTTCTTTTATCTACTTGTACGACACCTATTTTATATTATTCATTGGACCATTTGTTTCTTCTTATCTCATTTCAAAATCCCACTGACGCTTGCAAAACGATATAGTTAATTCATGGCCGGTTTGGCCATAAGAAATTTTTTATTTCTTATTTTTGAAAATTTTTAATTTTTTTTAAAATCAGCTTTTGTTCATAAAATTTTCAAATTTTATTTGAAGTTGCATTTCGAATTTTTCAAAATTTTGAAAAACTCCAAAAAATTGTATTTCAAAATTTTCACTTAAAATTATTTACAAAATTTTAAAAATAGCTCCAAATTATATTAATGTCCAAACACAACTCTGATTTTCAAATACAATTTTTACTTAATTTTTTTTTTACTTTTTTCTAGAATTTTACAATTATTATGTCCAATGCCAACTAAATATATTCCGTTAGTTGCTAATCCTAGGCCGTATCGTGCTTCTTTGCTTTTTTTTTTAAGAGTTTAAGTTCATTTACTGACATAGGAATTACGTATATTACTTTACTTTAACTAATAAGTGGTTATATTAGGTAGAGAAAAGGGTTAAATTTATCCATCTTTATTTGTGATTGCTTAATTTGGCCCTCCTTAGAGTTTTGATCTAACCTCCCCCCGCATTTAGGAGACGTATCATTTTTGCCATTGCCATTAACTCTTAATGGAATTCCAATCTAAGGTAATCCGAAACTGCAGTAAAAAATTAAAGGGTGAATTTGGACATTATTTTTTAATAAATTTTATTCGGGGACTCCACTCATTCTACACTGAACTTCCTGGCAAGGGCAACTATAAGATGATTTGCTAACAATTAGGGTATTTTGGATCGGGGAGTCCACTCATTCCATGCTGAACCTCTTGGCTAGGGCAACAATGAGATGATTTTCTAACAATTAGACCAAAAATTTAATGAGAAAATTAAATAATATGAAATACTACATAGGCATATTGAACCTTTTCCATATCAAGTATAAATTGGTAATTGATCTGAGAAAGAA
>MU699729.1:0-29228 GCA_026770625.1 Nicotiana glauca | reverse complement strand
CCCCCCCCTCTTCTTTATTTTTCTCACAATTTACTCTCTTACTACTCTAATTCTTTCTTGATAATATTGCTTATTGCTATTAAATTCTCAATTACTTATTATTTCAAGTTTCATCAAATATTTACTTTAATCACTACAAAATTAAAATTATTAAATATCACATATCTAAGTGAAGTGTGTTATCAAGTATCAGTCTATCAACTCAAGTTTGATATCAGATTTAGTGCAACATCTGAAATTCCGGTACACCGTTTCCATCTCTTTCTCTTTTTTGATGTATGTTTTTATTTTATTATTTAGAATTATTAACTTAATTTTTTAATTGAATTTGCATAATGGATATACTTAGAGCAGCCAAAAAAGCGTGCACTAGTAGCGGTGATAGTACTAAGATTAAAACTTCTAAAAAATCAAGAGGTAAAAGTTCACCTGAAAATTTAAAATGTAGATTACGAGCGACTTCAAAAAAATTATGGTATAGATTATAATTTAGATGATATTCAATCACTTGATAATCTTGAAACACCATCAGCTACATATGGTAATGCTAGTCAAACTCAAAATATTAGGGATGATGGTTGTGGTAATACAGGTAGGCCTCCCCTCCCTATTAAGAGGAATCGAAGATTAAGAAGTAAGTGTTGAAATTTTTTTGAAAGACTAGAAAAAGATAAAAATTATGTAAGATGTCAAATTTGTAAGGAAGTTTAGATGATAATTTTGTAAAAATTACATGCCGTTGGATAAAATAAATGATAATTTTTGTACGCAAAAACGTATTATTGCTTTTAAATATGATGAAGATCAAAGTCATATTGGTTCATTTATAAGTAATACTATCCATGAAGTTGCTATATTTTATAATCTTGCAAAAAAAGTTTTGTGTTTGTCATTTGATAATTCTTCTAACAACAACACTGCTATTACAATATTAAAATTGCATCTACACCCACCACTTCTAAATATATTTCATATTAGATGTGCATGTCATATTTATAATTTAATTGTGAAAATGGCCTTGAATTATTTAGAGATGAGATCACTTGAGTTAGAAGAGTTGTCGGTATAATTCAAGGAAACAATATAAGTGCTAGATTAAATGCATTTAAGGAAAAATGTATATAATATGGACTAAAACCAAGACTCGTGCCTAAAGAAATAGTTACTAGGTAAAATTATTCTTATTTATTATTAAGATTTTGTTATAGATATAAAATGCCTATAACTGAAGTTGTTAATTCTCGTTGTACCGATCCTAACCGTTTGTTAACATCTAGAACTTGGGATGTCGATGAAGATGCTACTTATGTGAATTGCAAATGATTTAGTTCATATTGATGAAATTTCTCTTTTACTCCAAAATTTGAAGAAGAAAGAAAGATATACTTCTTTTGCTGAATCTATGCTAGTAGGGCAAGCTTGGCGTGGCTGACTGAGCTGTTTAATATTATCTTCAAGACAAAGAGGATGCCTGATGAGTAGCGGTGGAGTACAATTGTTCCAGTGTACAAGAACAAAGAGGATATCTAGAATTGTAACAACTATAGGGGTATCAAGTTACTAAGTCATACCATGAAAGTCTAGGAGAGGGTAGTGGAAATGAGGATAAGGAGGGTAGGGTCTATATCGAAAAACCAGTTCGGGTTCATGTCAGACCGTTCTACTACGAAAGCTATCAACCTTATCAGGAGGTTGGTGGAACTATACAGGGATAGGAAAAGGGATTTGCATATGGTGTTTATTGACGTAGAGACGGCATATGACAAGGTCCCTAGGGAAGTCCTTTGGAGGTGTTTGGAGGTGAAAGGTGTGCCGATGACTTACATTAGGGCGATAAAAGATATGTATGATGGAGCTATGATTCAGGTTAGGACTGTGGGAGGTGATTCAGAGCCTTTTCCGGTGGTTATGAGATTACACCAAGGATCTACGCTCATCCCGTTCTTATTTGCTCTAGCGATGGACGCACTGACACACCATATCCAAGGAGAGGTGCCATGGTGTATGTTGTTCGCTGATGATATAGTTATGATTGATGAGATGTGAGACGACATTAATGGAAGACCAGAGGTATGGAGGTAGACTCTAGAGTCTAAAGATTTCAAGTTGAGTAGGACTAAGACAGAATATGTGGAATGTAAGTTCAGCAACGTGACGAGGGAAGCGGATGTGGAAGTTAGACTTGACTCACAGGTCATCCTCAAGAGAGAAAGTTTAAGTACTTAGGGTCAATTATCCAGGGATATGGGGAGATTGATAGGGATGTTACGCACTGTAGAGGAGTGAGGTGGATGAAATGAAGGTTAACGTCTGGAGTACTATGTAACAAGAATGTGCCACCGAAACTCAAAGGTAAGTTCTGTAAAGCGGTGGTTAGACCGGCCATGTTATCTTGAGCTGAGTGTTGGCCAGTCAAGAATTTACATATCCAAAAGATGAAAGTAGCAGAAATGAGGATGTTGAGATGGATGTGTGGGCACACTAGGCTGGATAAGATTCGAAATGAAGATATTCGGGAGAGGGAAGGCGTGACTCTCGTGGACGACAAGATGCGGGAAGCGAGGCTTAGATGGTTCGGATACGTGTGGAGGAGAAGCCTAGATACACCTTTTAGGAGGTGTGAGTGGTCGACTTTGGTAGGTATGAGAAGAGGCAAAGGGCGACCTATGAAGTATTGGGGCGAGGTGATCAGGCAGGACATGGCGCAACTTTAGATTTTCGAGGACATGGCTCTTGATAGGAACATGTGAAGGTCGAGCATTAGGGTGGTAGGATAGGGGGTACTCGAGAGTTCTTCCCTCTTTGTACCAGGTAGTCTGTTAGAGTTTCGTTAGGTTTGTTAGCGGTCTTTGTTGTATTCACATTGGTATTTTGCATAGTTTTGTGTTATTATCCTTTTACTTATTTGTTGTGGTTATTTTCTTTTTGGTATCTTTTATTGTTATAAGTCTTTTCTCTTATTTCGTTTTCTGATATTATTGCCTTTCATGTTGAGTCGAGAGTCTCCTAGAAACAACCACTCTGCACTTTTCGGGGTAGGGGTAAGGTCTGCGTACACTCTACTCTCCCCAGATCCCACTAGTGGGATTTTATTGGGTTTATTATTGAATCTATTCTAGATAAATTTAAAAAATATTTCTACCCAATTCCCCCTATTTACCTAATTAGTGCTATTATAAATCCTTCTATCAAAATGGTCAGTTATCACCAATTAATCACCGTTTTATATATTTATATGGATATTGGACCCACTAAAACTCCTGATATTGAAACTTGTATTTCTGATCTACACAACATTTATAAATTTTATATAATTATTATGCTAATATTGTTGATGCTTCTGCTGCTGTAGATGTAAATATTCCTTCAAGTTTAGTTTCAATATATAGGACCGGTGCTTTGGAGGATAATTATGGTACTGAAGATTATTTGATTTAGTCTACACTAGGGGAGTATCAACAAACCAGTAGCATGAATATTGATGAACTCCAATTCTATTTGCAAAAGTCTCCAGAGAGCCGCACAAAGAAATTTCTATCGCTGGGTTGGTGGACGAGCAACTCAAATGAATTTCCTGTTCTTTCGGCCATGGCTCCAGACATGCTAAATGTGTCGATTTCAATAGTCGCACCAGAGAGCGAATTTAGCCAAGCAAGGCAGCAACTAGGAGATACCTGTCATTCATTAGGCAACAACGCTTTGGAATTCTAGTGTGCTTCAGATATTAAATAAGATCAGAACAGCGAAATCAAGGGCGTGAAGAGGTAGATGAAGCGGAGGGCCAAGAAATTGGAGATATAATGGTTTATGTTTCGGATTCAAGCAATGCTGGAAATCAAGAACCTTATGTTGACATGGATGAACTTACAAAAATGATGCAAATCATGTGATGTACTCTTTCTTATTTTTTTTATAATTGTTGTAAAATTTTAATTTGCAAGTTCAAAAATAAAAAAAAATAAAATAGAACTTGCAAATTAATTTGATTCAATGAACATATAAAATAAACGCCTTCGGAGTTTGATATCCTTACATATTGCCTATTCATCTTATTAAATAATTTTTTGTACCCACTTTCAAATTTTAATTTTAAAATTTAAGAATTTCAAATTTAAAATTAAAAACTTTAAACTCCAAAGTGAAAGTTTAATTCTAAGCCTTAAAAGTTAAACACTTAAGTATCAATAACATTGAATAAGAAAAAAAAAAATCGGACGAGCTATTTTTTTCCGTGTCCAGCCCGGAACAACCAGCCAGATAAACAAGTATAGTGACCACCGAAGGTTATCTCAGTTTCGAGCCTAGACTACGGAGTGTTATACCTTTAAAGTATGCCTTTCCAGTACGACGTTAGATTAATGAGTCCAAAGCGGATACTGAACACCGAATACATAATAAAAAGACTAGGTAATGTTCTTCTCCAGAAATTACAGTATTTCTAGGGTAGTACTAAGTTTCGAATCGCTAGTTGTACTACTAGGTCTATGGGTATTCAAAACCGAACCGAAACCGAAACCGAAACCCGAACCGAAACCGAAGCTTAATAGCTTATTCGTATCGTGTTAACGATTTAACAGTCGGGGAACACATTAAATTTTTTATTAACGACTTATCGGTTTGGGGGCGGATTATTCAATTTTCTTAAGAGATAATCCATTAACCCGTTAAGAATATATATATATATATATATATATATATATATATATATATATTAAATAATCAAAAATCCTTCTTCCAACTCCAGTACTCTATCTCTATTCTCTATTACTAATTTACTATTAGATAAATTTTAATTGCTTGCTTTGCGCATTCTTTTCAATCCTATCAAACCAAAAATAATTTACTTGATTTCTTCACGTATTCTAACCACTTCCAGTAGGTGCAGTCGAAGTACCAAAACTTAACAAACAAGAGATAGTTTAACAAGTAGAATCTATTGTTAAATTGGGTTTAACACATACATATGTAGATTTGCTTGCATGTAAAAAGAAATGCTAGTCCGCACATATTTCGGCAGGTGTTCTTGGATTGTTTAGAAATTAGAGCGACATCTAAAGAAAATTGGATCAGTTATAAAACAAGAGGAAGAAATCCCATTCTTTGACCAACATCAGCATACATTTGAAGCACGACGAAGCAAATTTTGGACCCTCGCTAAATTTGGTAAATTGCGTCATGTGCAATATAGATTGAATTAGGCCGATAAACCACACGATAACCGTCCGATAAGAGCCAAACCTATACCAATCCGCCCGATATCTTATCGGGTGGTTAGCGGACTAATACATCTAAAAACTGACAATCAATAAGTTAAACCGTTAAGAGTAAATAACTGTCCAATCCGCCTGATAAGCAGCCCTAACTAGGTTTGGGACCAAATAAAAAGTATAGTGTTTTAAGGCATTTTTTAATTAAAAGACATAAGGAAAGAGAACCTTACATTAAAAATTCATCTGAATCTGCAATATTTTACATGAATTATTTACATTAACATTTCACGTACTAGTATTATGACTCATGAAGTAACAAGCACGTTCATAGGCCTTTGGATATGATTTGGGTCGTTTCCCCTCACCCCTCACTCCCCCTAAAAAAAGAGTGATTATACGTCGGGGAGGGGAAAGGAAAATGAAGGAGTGGATTAGGAGATGAAAAACCGAATGTCACCAGTAAGGTGATAGTTCAAGTAGCTACTCTCTATGATTTCCCTCATATGATTTGGTTTAAGTTTGAAAAACAAAAGTATTTTAAGTTTAACTTGAAAATTATTTGAGTTATAAGTTATGCGATTGAAAATTGAGAAATAATAAAAATGGGCCCCTTATGTTTGAGGGAAGGTTCACCATCATCCCTTAACTATAGTCCTAAGTCTTTAGTCCTTTAAGTTAAAGTGAGCATATTTTGTCTCTGTTAAATATTTAACAAACTCTAACTATTAGATTCAAAGGTATTTAAAAAAAAGGATTAAACAAATTAGAATCTCTTGAAATTGTCATATTAAACATTATGATATCGTACAAGCAAAAAAAATTATGCTTGTATTTACTAATTTACATATATATAAAATATAAACAATGCTATGTGTTTACCCTCAAAATCGGATAACTATTGAATTTGTAACTGGGTTTAAGGATAAATTAAATTGCAATTGAAATAAACAATGATAAAATAAAATCAAATCACAAGAATTGGTCAGTTACAGCCTTGGGGGTCAGCCACCCTTGAACATGATGCACTTCGATCGATATCAAGACAGTTGAATAAGAGCTTAAGGAGAAAATAACAGTATATTGTTTCTGAATGCGTGTTACAATGTCTTCACAAGTAATCAGATCCCCTTTATATAGTAGGGGAGTCCTACTTTAGGTACAATTCTATAAAAGGTAAAAATCTCTTGATTCGCTGATTTGCAGGTTCCTTATTGATACATGCAAAGATTACCGCCATAATATCCGACTGGACACTGATGTTTTGGCCTTCTGTTATTTCAGTCTTCTATTGGTTACGCTGATAATGTTCTCTCGAGCTCGTTTGGGATCAGGGTCGATTAACGGATCACGGACTCTATGTTCTCGAGGATAGATAATCTGATCTTGGGTTCTGGCCCGATGGGACTTGGGATCGATCTTCAGTCTCTCACATTCCAAGCCCTATCTACTATGTAGTAGATGAGCCCAATTTCTATTGTATATAGATAGTCCCCTCGTTTTCCAAAGAATAGATGACGAGAAATGACATGAGCTCCCGATTCTCCCCTCGATACCTTGTGACAAAAATGACAAAATAAACCAAACGTCGCATCAGTCAAGTCTTAATGGCATTAAATGATTGTCAGTTGCCGATTGATCACCGTGGATTCAAAACATCGTTTGAAACCTATCAGTACCCCCTTTTTCATTCATTCAAACATTACATCCAAAACTTCTACCCTGTTCTTTAGAAATCCTTATATTTTCTAGCACTTGCACTCTAGTTTTTTAAGATCTTTTTGAGAACCATCAAGTGTACTCCTTCAACATCCTTTCTTTCCTTTTTTCCTCAATTTAAAATAAATGGCGAAGACTTCAAAAATAGTTCCCCCAAAAAAACTCCTTCTACATTGCGGCCGGCTGACGGGGAAGACATTTCACGTACTTATGTCGAGGAACCAATAGCAGAACCCCCCTTGAACACGTTCACCCCTAGTGGATGCTCGATAACCACTTATTTCAAAGTTGAAAAACTTCCCTCCATACCCGGCCGTGTGAGAAGGCCTCGAAATACATATGCTCGATCACTGAAGAAATCTTCCCCACGGTAAAAAAGGATTGCAACTGGAATGACAAGCATGTGGTGGTTTTCGGACCCGATAAAAATATCACCACGCACGTTGAGGGATACTTAAGTGTTTACACTTATGCTTTTATGCTGGGCCCATTGGATCCGGTTAGCATCCACTTCTGTGAAAGATATAAGGTATGCCTCGGTCAAATGCACCCTTCATTATGGAGGATTTTGATCTTCTTTTGGTTCTTCGTGAGAAAGATCGGTGGATACTCGTTCACCATCGACCACCTCATACGCCTATATAGTCCCCGACTCTTTGGGGGGGAGGGAAGAGAGACTGATCAATCTCGCATGCCGGGCTAGTAAAGCCCCATTCTCGAGTATCAATAAAGATAGGGATCGAGGCTGGCTAGGCCATTTTTTCTGAGTGAGGACCTCAGACCTCAATGTATGCCATTCCCTGATAAGTGGAATATAAATCGTAAGCAAAATTTTATTTTCAAAATTTTATTTTACTCTTTTTATCCTTCTTCTTATCAGTGCTTAGTGGTGGTGCAATTGTTGCTCGGTTCCCAAATATAGTCCCTCGGCTCAAGTAGTGGGTCAAGGTCATCGTGTTATAAAGGTCATACTCTAAGCGCGCTTGGCGCAAACTTTTGAAGGGCCGGTGGGAGGCCCGTTCTCATTGTGATATCCCTTTTCTGAGTGAGTAATACTTGGCCTTCTTTTGTGTTGCTAAGTTCTTTCTTGTTTCATTTTCCTTTGCAGGTTTATCCAAGGACGTCATAATGAGGCCTCCATCCGATGACGAGGATTGCCCGCCGAGTCCCCAGCTCCGAGACAAGGTGATAAGAAGAAAAGAAAAAGGGCTCCAAATTCTATGAACTCAGAAAAAAGAAACCAAGGAGAATGCTGGTGCGCAAATCTAAAGAAAGCACCAGTTCCCGAGCGACATCATCAGATCCTCTCCACCGGCTGGGGGACGAATCCAAAGAAGAAGAAGCCTCTAAATTGGTGGCCTGCATGCGGTCGCAGTTTGAGGAACAAGGAGCCTCCGAACTAGAGAGAGGCGAGACCGATCTGCCTCAAGCCAGGGAAGCCAATGAGGAGGCCGTGGCTGAGGCTTTCGAATTAGAGAGGTAAGTCCATTTTGCCTCAAGTTAGGGAGGCCAATGAGGAAGCTGTGGCCGGGGCTTCCTGGGAAGTAGGCAATGCCCCGAAGGATGCACTCTGTGTGATAGACATCTCCAAGTTGCCTTCATTTACTGAGTCCATGTTCAACGATTCTCAAATGGTGAAAGAGAGTCCTAACAAGCGGGCCCAAGGAGCGGAAGACCCCATCCGCAGGTTTTTTTATAGCGTGGATTCTACCACCACGGAGGATGTCACCAGATTGGGTAACTTAGAGGTTCCGAGGAAGATCCATCTTTGAAAATAAGTGGGCCTTCCTTGAGTCAGAAGCTAATCAACTAGTTCCGAGCTCTGAACGTGGATCCCGATCCAAAACGTTGATTCTCATCTCTATTTTGGAGGATGCCTGGGTCCTCTCTGCTACCGTAGGGGTGGCCAATTACCTTCGGTTCTTGATGACCGAGGAAGAACAATCCAAGATGAACGAGGTGGAAGCGCCTGCCTGTTCAACAAAGTGCAATATCAATTAAATGGGTTACTTCAAATACCTCCTGATGACTTCTAATTTTCACTTAGATTAATCTATAGATTATCATAAATTTTTTCTTTGTGTTTGTAGGTCTTGGTGATTCATCACGATACTTTTATCCAATATCGGGAAGAGCTAAACCAGTATGAGGCCGAGATTTGAGGGCTCACTGAGAGTAGAGATGCTTACAAACTTCTTAGCGAGCAACGTGAAGGGGAGGCTAAGAACCTTCGAGCTGAGCTAGAGGCAGCTCAGAAAGAGCATGCCAACCTGGTGGAAAAGGTAAAAGTCTTTGGGATTAGTGGCGATGAGCTAGAATTTGTGACTAACACTCCAAACCCGCAGGTCCAATAGAATCTTGATCGGATCGACCAACTTCGAGCAAAGATGGACGTGGTAAAGGCCGAGGCTGAAAAATAGAAAAGCAAAATGAACCGCTTGACCTCAGAAAAGGAAGTTGCCAGGGCACAATTGGCTTCGTCTAAGGCTCAACTTTGGGTGGCAAAGGAAAAGGCCGTGGTGCAAGCCAAAAAGATTGAGGAGCTCCAGTCTTAGATGAGTTCGGCCGTTTTCGATCGTGAAAATCTAGCTAAGGAGCTTGAAACGGCCAATTCAATGGCCGAGGTGGTTAAAGTCGATACTGACGAGATGGTGGCTCAATATAAGACTGATGCTGAGGTGGCCCAAATTCAAGCAAAGGATATTGTTGAGCACGCGAAGCGAAAATCCTGAAGGGAGGCCTTCGAGGAAGTTCATGCTCCGGGTTTTGACTTATCAGCTAATTGAGTGCCAAGGAGCTCGAAGCCGAGGCCAAGAAGTTGGCTTATCTCGAGGATGATGAAGACTCCGAGGGTTTGAGCGGATCCAAGAGTATAGGAGACCTCGAAGGTGATGAAGCGGCCCTCAGCGATGCCTAGGCCACTTAGGCGCTTTACAAATGTTTTTGTTTTTTTTCCCTTTTGTATTAAGTTTTTGTTGACTCATTTGGCCTTTGTAAAATTTTTGCATCGGGGCTATTTGGACCTTGTAAAAAATCTTTTGATATGTATATAAGGCTTTTTCCCTTCAACAACTTCTGAATTTTTCTTTTGGTTTATTATTTATATTTGCAAAGGTTGAAATGCCTTAGCATGAAATAGTTAGGTTATGTTTGAAGGTTCGATCAAGCCTTGCCTTCAACATTATTTTCATTTAAGGCATCGTGGGGGTTCGGTGTGACCGGAGTTTTTTCTCCAAAGTACTTATATCTTTTGGATTATAGTTTGCCGAGGGTAGCCCTTAAAACCGGTTAAGAAATTTTAAGGCCTTATTTTTTTGGTTACGGGTCTCGGACGTTTTCAAGTCATTTTAATATGGTCGTAGCATTTTTAGTTCGGGTGTTTCCTAGTGGGATCGTTATACCGAGTTATTCGGGCTTGCCTAAGATAACAATCCCCGAGTGGAGATGGCCGTAGCCTTTAAAGTTCGAGCATTGCCTAATAGGTCTTGTGCCCTCGGGCTTTGATAGCTCGGGCCATCCGAGTTTATCTTTGGACGACTGTCCCCAGGTGGGAGTGATTGTTTGAAACCGGATTAAGGCGGACCTTAGGCTCGATACCTTTAGGGGATTGGATGTAGGAAATTCCTTAGGAAATGAAAAAAAGAAAAAATTTGGGACCAGATATTTATCTGCAAGGTAGAGACTTTTTTTATTCTTGTGCATAATAGTTACACATATGTACAAGCTTTGTTCCAGGGATCAAGTAGTCTATGCGGGCATAGTTCATTTGACCATTTTAACCTTATAGTAAATCCTATCGATCGAGCTAAGATCGTTCAATCATAAAGTATCTATCCTTGTTGAAGTTGTTATCCAAGGGTAGTGCCCCCCCAGTGTTCGAGGTTGATCATAGAGAAGCCTCAGATACTGTTTATGTGATCTTTAACACCGATTCATGATCATCCTTCGATTCTAAGTTAGCACAATCCACTTTTGCCTCATTAAAAACCTTACTAGACCCATTTAAGACAAAACCGGTTCAAGGGAAAAAGAGTGCAATACGTGCTTTTAGGTCTAAAAATTATACCATTCCCTATTGGTTACCTACAAGTGTTAGTTCAAAAATAAGTAAAAAGGAATGAATGGGGTCATACCTTAGCAGTAGTATCACTTCAAGTGAGTTATGTTCCAGTTATTCGGTAGCTGTTCACCGTTCATTGCCCAGATTTTGTACGATCCTTTTACAGTGATCTCAAGAATTTGATACGGCCTTTCCCAGTTCGGACACAGCTTCCCGTCGTTCGGATTCTGGGTGCTTAGTGTGACCCTTCTTAACACCAAGTCCTCGATGTTGTAGTGTAGAAGGCTGGTCCTCCCGTTGGAATATCTCTCAATCTGCTATTTTTGGGTGGCCAACCAAACAAGGGCGGCTTCGTGCCTTTCATCTAGTAGTTCTAGAATCGTACTCATGGCCTCGTCATTTGATTCTTTGGTTGTGATCGAAACCTGAGACTCGGTTCTCCTACTTAATCAGTATTAGAGCTTTAGCATCGTAGACCAGCGAGAATGGAGTGGCCTCGGTATTGGACTTTGAGGTCGTGCAGTACGCCCATAGGACTTCGGGCAGGACTTCCTTCTATTTACCTTTGGCGTCGATTAACCTCTTTTAGAGGTTTCAGATTATTGTTTTGTTGGTCGATTCTGCTTTCCTATTCCCACTAGGGTGATAGGATGTTGATAGGATCCTTTTTGATCTTGTGGTCTTCGAGAAACTTGTCCACTTTGCTGCCGATGAATTGTTTTCCATTGTCGCATACGATCTCGATCAAAATTCTGAACCGGCATATGATGTGGTTCTAAATAAAATAGATGACTTCCTTTTCCCTGACCTTCTCGTATGCCTGGGCTTCCACCCACTTAAAAAAATAGTCAGTCATAAACAATATAAATTGAGCCTTACCGGGTGGCCATAGAGGGGGAAACGATAATCATTCCCCACTTCATAAATGGCCATGGTGACAAAACTGAATGCAGCAACTCTCCCAATTTATGTATCATCGGAGCATGTCTTTAACATTCATCACATTTTCATACAAACTCCTTCGCCTCATTTCCCATGTCGATCCAGTAGTAGTCGGCTCTGATTTCTTTTGAACCAATAATTCGGCGCCTGAGTGACTTCCACAGGTGCCCTCGTGAATTTCCCTCATAACGTATTCGATATCTCCTGGTCCTAGGCATATTGTTAGTGGACCATCGAATGTTCTTCTGAACAAAGTTACGCCTTCGGATAAACTGAACTAGGCTGCCTTTGTACTTAGGGCCATCGATTCTTTTGGGTCCAAGGATAATTTTATGGTCTTCAGATATTCTATATATTTTTTTCTCCAGTCCCAAGTCAGGCTTGTGGATTTCATCTCGTCGTGGCCCTCTTCCACTACCGATCTCATAAGTTGCATGATTACTCCCGAGTTGAGTTTTTCATCCTCGACCGACGACCCTATGTTAGCAAGGGCATCGACGTACCCATTTTGATCCCGACGTACGTGTTGCAAAGTCTACTCTTTGAATCGATATAATGTCACCTGCAACTCATCCAGGTACCTTTGCATCCATTCTTCTCTGACCTTGAATGTCCTATTAACTTGGTTCGCCACGAGAAGAGAGTCACACTTAGCTTCGATCACCTCCCCCCAAGCTTTTGGCTAGTTCAATACCTACAATCATGGCGTCATATTCGGCCTGTTGTTAGTTGATTTCACAGTCCTAATAGATTGTCTAATTATATTGCATGTTGGTGGTTTCAATACAATGCCAAGTCCAGAACCTTTTACATTCGAGGCGCACTTCTAAGAGGATCTGGATCCCTAAAGTCGTCCCTGAGTTTATCAACAACTCTCTTTCGACTTCGAGTATCAGGGCCGACATAAAGTCAACCACAAAATCTACCAATATCTGATATTTAATGTCTGTCCGGGGTCGATATTCAATATCGTACCCACTTATTTCCATAGCCCATTTGGCAAAATGCCCCAAGATCTCGGGTTTATGTATTATATTTTGCAATAAGTAATTACTAACAACACATATAGGATGACACTGAAAATATGATTTCAGCTTCCTAGAGGCACTTAGCAAGACAAGTGCTAATTTTTCTAGGTGAGGGTATCTAGTTTCGGTCTCACCTTGGGTTTTGCTAACATAGTAAATTGAAAATTGTGTACCTTGCTATTCCCGGACCACAACTCCACTTATTGCTATCTCTGATACTGCCAAGTATAGGTATAGTTATTAGTCTACCTTTGGCGTGTGAAGTAGCGGTGGGCTCGATAGATATCACTTGAGCTCCTCCAGGGCCTGTTGGCACTCTGGGGTCCATGAAAAGTTATTCTTCTTTTTAAGTAGTAAGAAGAATCGGCAGCTTTTATTAGATAACCTCGATATGAATTGCCCCATGGCGGCTATGCGTCTGGTTAGTTGTTGCACTGCCTTCACATTATCCACAGCCGTGATATCTTCAATGGCTTGAATCTTGTCGGGGTTGATCTCGATTCCTCGGTTAGATACCATGAATCGGAGGAACTTTCCTTATCCGATTCCAAATGCACATTTTCGGGTTTAGCTTCATATTATACTTCTTCAATATGCTGAAGGTTTCTTGCAAATGTTTTAATTGGTCCTCTATTTATAGGGACTTAACCAAGATATCGTCAATGTAAAACTCCAGTGCTTTTCCTATTTGTTCCTTGAACATCTGGTTTACTAGGCATTGATAAGTAGCACCAGCATTTTTTAGTCCGAATGGCATCATGTTATAACAGTACGTGCCGTATTTAGTAATGAATGAGGATTTCTCTTGATCATCTCAGTTAATCCGTATTTTGGTTGTACATGGAGTAGGCATCGAGAAAGTAGAGGATCTCGTGGCCGACCATGGCATCGATCATGCTATCGTTCTTGGGCAAGAGGAAGGAGTTCGTGGGACATGCCTTATTCAAATCCTTATAGTCTACACACATTCTTAATTTATTCCATTTTTAGGGACTACCACTATGTTTGCTAACCAATCCTGGTATTTAACCTCCTGAATGGACCATATTTTAAGGAGTTTAGATACCTTGTCCTTGATGAAAGCATGTTTGACCTCGAACCGGGGTCTCCTTTTTTGCTTGACCGGGTGGAATTTTGGGTCTAGGCTCATCTTGTGAGTGGTTATCTCCATCAGGATCCCTGTCATATCAAGGTGGGAGCAAGCGAAACAATCTATGTTAACTATAAGAAATTGAATAAGTTTTTTCATGAGTCCGGGACTTAACCTCATTCCCAAGTTATACCTTTCTATGGTAGATGCTCGATCAATATGAACTGTTCCAGCTCCTCGACCATCAATTTAGTGGCATCAGAATAATCGGGGGCTATAAAAGACCTGGGAACCCGTCGTCATCGTCTTTAATAGTTCCCTATTTCTCCGATTGAGTCGGTGCTGGTGTCGGTAATTTCTATTTAGCTTCTTCTTTTACGGTTGAACTTGGCCCCTTTATCACTGTAAGTGCGGATGTCAAAATCTCCTCTTCAACCGCAAACATTTCTTTTGCGGCTAGATGCTCTCCATAAATTGTTTTAACCCCTCCTGGTGTTAGGAATTTTAACACTTGGTGTAGAGTCGGGGCACTACCCTCATGTTGTAGATCCATGGCCTCTCGAATAGAGCATTGTGCCTCATGTCTCCTTCGATCACATAAAACTTTATTTCTTGGATAGTCCCGGCAGCATTTACTAGTAATGTTATCTCCCCCTTAGTGGTTTCACATGCCACATTGAATCCGTTTAGAACTCAGACTGTAGGCATGATTTGATCTTGTAAATCGAGCTATTCTATGACCCTCGATCGAATGATTTTGGCCGAGCTACCTGGATCAATTAACACACTCTTGACTTGAGATTTATTTACGAGTACATATATTTTAAGTGCATCATTATAGGGATACATGATCTCTTTGGCATCCTTGTTATTGAAAGACAAGGTTCCTTCTAGTATGTAATCTCGAGTATGTTTTCCTTTTGTGATGGATACCCTGGTGCGTTTCAACAGTGGTCCTTGACGGAGATGGACCTCACTGATGATCATGTTAATGACGTGTTGAGGTTCTTCTTGTTTGGTTTGTTTATTAGAATCCCTATTCCTGAAATGGTTCTTGGCTCGGTAGCTCAGGGATTCTTGAAGGTGCCCGCTGTTAAATAGCCGGCTACTTCCTCTCTCAACTGTCGGCAATCTTCTTCTGTTCTGTGGCCGTGAGTGCCATGATATTTGCACATCTGGTTAGAATCCCTTTGGGCTGGATCAGGTTGTAGAGGTTGAGGCCATTTGGTGCCACTGATGCATCCGATAGCTAATATAATGGCGGGAACATCGATGTTAAAGTTATATTACGATAACCTTGGTGCTTCCTTAGGCCCGAGAGGCATGTCAAAACCGTTCTTGCTCATCAGTCGCCAGTTTCTCTGGCCTCGATCACTTCTCCTTCCACTTTGCATAAAATTTCGGTTAGACCCATTGCTTCTTTGATCTCCATTGTAAGGCTGATACCGATCCCTGTTTGACCTTGGTTCACGATCGATTTCTCTCTTGACTCTATCGATGATTTTGACGAGATAAACGGATCCCGAATGGGTCCCAAGTTGGTCATCTTGGACTCTGATTTTTGAATGTTACCGATTATGCATGCCGGCCCAAGTAACACCCAGGTATTCTATCAGATTTTGTTTCAACTGATGTGAAGCCAGCAAGCTTTGAACATTGAGTCCCTAGGTAAAAGATTGAACGACCCAATCATCAGCGACTGGTAGTAGGTCCTTCCGTTCCATTTGAAACGGGGACACAAACTCTCTGAGCATCTTATTATCCTTTTGTCTTACTTTGAAAAGGTTTGAGTTCCTGGTCTCGACCTTGATAGCCCCGGTGTGTGCTTTCACTCAAGAGTCTACAAGAATAGCAAATGAGTCAATAGAATTAGGAGGTAAGTTGTGATACCTTATCATAGCTCCCTTGACAGGGTCTCTACGAATTTCTTCAACAGGACAAACTCGATATCATCATCCTCTAAGTCTTTCCCTTTGATGGAACATGTGTAGGAGGTAACATGCTCGTTTGGATAGATTGTTCTATTGTACTTAGGAATCTCAGGCATGTAAAATTTCATAGGGATTGGCTTTTGCGCTGCACACGGGGGGAAAGGTTTTTGCACGGACTTTTTGGAATCTAGGCCTTTCAGTATCAGCGACGCGTGGAATTGTAGGTTTGCACCTTTTTGTCATTTGCTTCGATTTTCTTCTCCCCTATTTCTATCTATTTTGTCAGCTCTTCGAGCATTTTTATGATCTCGGGATTAGTCCTCGATTCATTTCCATTCGACCTCTCTATGATCGGTTCGTCCCTACGAGTGACTTCCAGAGACAGATCGGGTTCAGTTTTGCTCGGTGCGCGACTTTGGTTCTGTAGCTGAGCTATTGCCACTTATTGAGCCTATAACATTTTGAAGATCATCCGTAAAATTGATCCCGTCCACGCCATTATTTTGTGCATTTGATCGGGTTCCCATATGGATGTTATTCTCAGGGTCGGTAGGCAGATTTGTGTCGATAGCCACATACGAGTTAGTGTCCAACGGGCCTGCGACTGGAAATCTGATGGGATCAATGGGCGGTACCTCGTTAACGGGCACTATGTTATTATTTTCACCGTGGTGACCAGACTCATTGTCAACAGGTAGGGGCGCTAATTGTGAGTTTGTTATTTTGAGCTTTAACCTGAAATTAGAGGCACTTTAAGGAACAAGTGTAAAGTAATGTGTGTGATGAAAATTTGTGTTAAATAACCACTATTTTCCTTAGCCCCACAGTGGACGCCAAACTATTTATCCTCAAAATCGGATAATAATTGACTTTGTAAGTGGTTTTAAGGATACGTGGATTAAATTGGCACAAATCGATAAATTAAATTGCAATTGAAATAAATAATAATAAAGTAAAGTCAAACCACAAGAATTGGTCAATTACAGTCTTTGGGGGGGGGCAGCCGCCTTGAATAGGATGCACTTCGATCAATATCAAGACAATTGAATAAGAGATTAAAGAGAAAATAATATTATATTGCTCATGAATATGTGTTACAAAGTCCTTTACAAGTAATCAGACTCCCTTTATATAGTAAGGAAGTCCTACTTTAGGTACAATTTGATAAAAGTTAAAAATCTCTTGATTCGCAGATTTGCCGGTTCATTATTGATATGTGCTGAGATTCCCGCCATAATATCTGACCGGTCATTGATATTTCGGCTTTCTGTTATTTCGGTCTTCTGTTGGTTACACTGACAATATTTCCTCGAGCTCCTTCGGGGTTAGGGTCGATTCCGGGATCACGGACTCAATGTCTTGAGGACTGACATTCTGATCTCGGGTTCTGGCCTGGTGGGAGTTAAGGTCGATATTCAGTCCCTCACGTTGCGAGCCCGATCTACCATGTCATAGACGAGCCCGATTTCTACCGTATACACTATGTGTTTACGTCTTGCCAGTTTTTAGGTCCTAACATTATCTTATTTAATACCAAACCAACCTAGTTTTAGCGATTTTTAAATTTTAATGATACAACATATCAAACCAAAGCATTATTCCCATTATCATATCATATTAGAGAAACAAAAATATGATAATTTCTTATGTTCTAAGTTGTGCACAATCTAACAGTCATGATTTATCGACTTATGTTGTTACCTATAATACATTAATGACCGTGACACCTTATCCCATTGTGTTTGGTTTTTTTTGGTCAACAGATGAAATTATATTAATTTAAATGGTAATATTACAAGGAGCTTGTTGCAGCACATTACAAAAAGTGAAATCAAAAAGGTGATCATTAGGGTGATCACTTTCAAAAGAGTGGGTTGATAGAAGATCACTGGCTTGATCTGCAAAAAATGTGCCAAATTCACAGGCATGCCCCTGTAGGACAAGTTTTCGGAGCTTGTGATCTTCACAAGTCTTGGGTATTCTGTTCCTTGTTGATCGGCCAAAGGATATTGTAGCAAAAAGGTTGGTAGCTAGGTAAAGATTGTTGTGTAGTCTTGCATATTGACAATGGCGCCATTATGGGAACGAGTGTGTGCAATATAGTTTTGCTCCCTGTATGTGTGGATAATAGGAGGATTACCCAACTGCTAGATGAAGTACCTGCATTCCATTAAAGTGGATGAGTAGTCTAAATTTTTTCTGTTAAGCATCGATATTACCTCAGTAGAACTCACTTCCAATGGTATGAGTTGATGAAGCCAAGATAATTGCAAACCCTGTAATAATGCATTTAATTCCATATAAGTGGAGTTACCTATAGGTCTTGTACCCTTTAAGCCTAGTAAATAGTGTCCCATTGTATTGCGGAATACTCCTCCTATACCCTTTTTAGTTGGATTGTCTTTGGCGGCACCATCAATGGTTAATTTAATTGTACCTAACGGTGGTGGGTGTCATTTGACATACATGTGTGTGGGTGCTGGTGCGGGTGTATTTTGTTGTATAAGGTAGTGACATTCTACTGTTTGTGATAGCAAATTCTGTGTTGAAGGAGGGGGTTGTGAGTGTCATTTAAAGAGGTAGTGATTTCTGAGCTTCCAAAGATGCCATACTATATATGGTAAAAGAATGCATGGAGGAAAGTTGAAATGGAGGCTTGGAGTGTTATTAATTAATTGATGGATGATTTGGATCGGTGTTGAGAGTAGGATGTTACAAGCGTGTAAGGTATTGGCAAGCCCTAATTGAGACCATATATTGGCTGTTGTAGGGCATTGGAATAGAAGGTGGTTAATTATTTTGCACTTTGAAGACAAAGATTGCATGTATTAGATGGTGTGACATGTATATGGTGTAAGTAGCTGTGGCTAAAATTTGGTGTGAGATTAGCCAAAGAAAACGTATTATTTTTGGAGTTAATTGTAATTTCCAAATCCAATTACGTGTGTAGGTTGTTGTGGGGTTTTCTAGAGTATGATATAATAATTTAACAAATAATTGGCCATTATAAATGAGCCCCCGAATGAGCTGTTCAAAGGCGTGGGGGTTAGTTAAAGTTGGAATATGAATTTGGTTGATCAATGAAAGAGTATGTTCTGGAATGACAAAAGGGAGTGTAGTGGTATCAATTTGATTGTTGGTGATGTGGTGGCTTACTGTGGCATGTAATAGGGTAGTGGTTCGAAGGATAATATTAGGCCCAAGACATGGCTCGTTCAGAAGTGTATGTGCGTTCCTTTAGCAATATGCCATACTAAACCTAGTTTGCAAAAATTCCATCCTAGTTGTATATTTTTCCAGGTAAGTGATGTGTTAGAGGCTTTGGCGATGTTTTCATATTTAGTCAGTAGTAGAGATGCCCACAAGGTGCTGGGACATTTAAAAATACGCCAAGCTAAATTTCCTAAAAGTCCATTATTTTTAGTAGTTAGGTTTTGAATACCTAGACCACCTTGATGCTTAGGTTTTTGTACTACTGACCATTTAATCAAGTGTATTTTCTTTTTATGTTCAATAGTGCCCCAAAGAAAATTCCTTTGATAGTGATTCATTCTGTTGACCATTTGGGCAAGTATTTTGATGTATTTTATAACATGATTTGGGAGTGTGTTTAAGGTAGATTTTATTAATGTAGTACGTCCTGCCATTGAAAGCATATTGATTTTCCATCCTGACAACTTCGCTTTGAAGTTGTCTAAGATGTCTTGAAAGTCACAAGGTGTTGGTTTATTAACAAACAAGGAAAAGCCAAGATATTTACCAAAAGGACACCCTCATGTTAAAAGAATTTCGGGCAAATGATTTGTCCAATGGTGAAATATTACGGGAAAAGTAGATTTTTGATTAAGTGAAATTGATACTCTGTCCTGATTTTTGAGTAAATTGTGTAACGGTATCAATTATTGTATTGACACTTGATGTTGTTATGTTGGAGGTCAGAGTAATATCATCTGCAAAAAGTAGATGTGAGAATTGGAGACCTTTGTTGGATAGTTTGATTGCTTTCCACTTTTGATAATCCACTAGGTGATGGATTTGTCGTGAGAGTCTTTCCATGCATATGATAAAAAGGTAAGGTGATAGAGGATCTCCTTGCCTGATTCCCCTCGAGGGGTAGAAGAAAGGTGACCATTGATAAGAATTGAGATAGAGAAAGTTGTGATACAAGACATAGTAAGGAGATGATATTATTAGGAAAATTAAATAAGTGTAATGTTTCTTTGATGAAGCCCCATTCCATCTTGTCAAAGGCTTTTTTCGAGGTCAAGTTTAATAAAAAAAAATTTGCTACCTAACCTTTCTTCTTACGGAAGTAGTCGAGAATTTCTTGAACGATTATGACATTATCCGAGGGTCTACGCACTTTTAGGAAGGCAGATTAGTATGTCTCAATTAAAAATCCTTTCAATTAAATAAAAAAATTTCGTAGAAAAATGAGTTTAAGTTCTATAAACTTATATTATAAAAATATTTACACTATTAAATTACAAATAAAATAATTACACGTAAATCTTTTTATAAGGTATTTATTGGTAACTTGTAAAAATTGAAACTAATTTATTAAAAAACCACTCTATCAGTATATATAAATTAAACTCCATATAAAATAAGCAATGCCTTACCTAGTAGGATTTAAATTTGAGACCTCGAGATTTAACCTCCTTTATTTCTTATTAGACAAAGGTTTTATTAACATTTCCATAAAATAAATGCTGAAATCATACTCAATCTCTTCAGCCATTTTAGGAAAATAATTACTGTATTTGGCTTTGCCAAGTTGAGATAGGCTTGGCCTAGATTATATAGGGGGCTATGAATATCCATAAAATACCTACGGCAAGAAATTACGTGCATTTAATTGGAATGCATGAAACTTAACAATTTTGGATGTTATAATGAAGACTACGTAGTAACAGAGATGTAGAGAAGATACATAGGACCATAGGGATCACCGAATTAGGCCATAGGTTTGACAAAAAAATGAAAATCACTAATGTAGTGGGAGAAATATTTACTGAGACATGATATGAGACATCAATCAATAAATATCATACTTAAATGTAAACTTTGGGTATAGATAAGTTTTTATTTTTTCATTTGTAGAAAATTATTATCCAAGAAACGCAAAAAAGGTAATTTTTTGTTTAATTATTTGATATTCATAGTCCTCTAACCCGATTAACTTAGATTCTCACCGGATAGACCAATTAAAACGATGAAGCGCTCTCTCTGAAATGTCCGAAGAGATAAATGCCTCCTTGGCCATGTATTTTTTTCAGTTAATAGATATTGTTTCGATAGCCAATTGAATGTGAAAAGAGCAAGATTTCAAGAATAAAGAAATAAAACCTATTTTTGCCTTGTGAAAAAGGTTCTGGTACTTGAATAAAAAATTTAATTGGAAAGTGTACACGCTAAAAAACAGATTTTTATAATTAACACTAGTCATTAAATTTTAACGTTCATACTTCTATAATTCTTAAGTATTGATATATTCTAACTGAGGATTATTATCCGACCTACTCTCTTCACCTTTTTGCAGTGCTACGTTTAAAATGTTATATTATATCTTTGAGCTGTATTTATGTTCTATGCTCCTATGTCTAGCTTTTACTATCTTGTACTTTTAGCTTTACGTGTTGTACAGTTAGTTAGAGTTAATTAGTTAGTGGCTTAGCTTAGCTGTCAATTAGCTGTTAGTTAGAGTTAGTTGATCTTGTCTTGTACTCGTGTATATATAGACTGTTACATAGCAATACCAATACACAATTCATTCTCTCATTTCTGGAATCAGACTTTCGTTCTCTCACGTGAAGCTTCTAGAATTCTTCAATGGAGCTCAGTCGAGAAACAAATCACTCACTCATGGTGTAAATTGACATGGTAACAGAGCACATAGACCTTCGATCCAATCGTCTTAGTCATCTCTTAGTTTGAGAAGGTTTCTCGATTCTGCCCTAGTCTCATTCATTTCATACAGTGTAAGTGACTTATTTCACCCTCGATCTAGGTTATTGGTCTCTCACCTTCAATTAGAATGTATATTTCTCCAAATTCGATATGGTTGTTACCGATCAAGGCGATGCGATTTGTGTTACTGCAAATGTTGAAACTGTCGCTAATTCTGGAATAGATCCTAGTGACCCTCTCTACTTACGCCCTTCAGACAATCTTGGAGCTATGTTAGTTAGTGCAGCTTCTAGTGGAATTGGATATAGGTCTTGGCATCGCGCGTTCTACGTGGTTTATCTGTTAAATATAAGACTCAGTGGAGGATGTAAACGACCTGATCGTCAATCACCTACGTTTCGACAATGAGAACGTTATGATGATATGGTGACCTCTTGGATTCTTAATTTATCGTTAAAGGAAATAGCAGATAGGGTAGAGTATGCTAGTAATATTGTTGAACTGTGAAAAGAACTGGAAGATTGATATGAGCAGACTAATGGTGCGAGACTCTACCAAATTCAAAAGGAGATCAATAATTTATCCGAAGGAGCTAGGGATATCACTAATTACTACTCAGTTAAAGAAACCATGGGAGGAACTGAGCACTTTGAGTGCAAATATGCAATGCAGCTGCCAATGCACTTGTACTGCCAAGGAAAATATGCACAAAGCAGTTAATGATAGGAGATTGATTCGGCTTCTTATGGGATTAAATAAAGTTACATAGCAGTATGGAGTAGCATTCTCATGATGAATCAATTACCTTTAATGGAACAAGCCTTCTCCTTACTCATTCAAGATGAGAAGCAACGAGAAATGAAACCGTCAAACCATTTAGCTGCAGAATATATTTCCCTTCATGTCAATGATTCAGAAAATGCCAACAATTTTAGAAACAATAATTTCAGAATCAATTACGCTCCCAATGCTAAATGTCCAAATACAAACAGGACTAGCCCATTATGTGATTATTGCAAGTGCCTAGGTCACACTAAGGATAAATTCTTTAAGTTTCATGGATACCCTCAAGCTCTAAGCCAAAACCAGAACTTCAAGTACAATAAAAATAAGAGGGTGCTGGCTAATGCACATAGCACTTCTCCTGATGAAACATGTGCTAAGGCTGATGAGTTTGGACCCAAAGATGAGAGCCAGAATCTGAACTTGTCCAAGGAAAAATATGGTCAGTTACTCAGTATCCTGAAACACTTTCATACCAACAGTGGAGGAGAGAGATCAAAGAGTACAAATCATGGGTCTAGTGTTGTGAATCTTGCTACAGGATTCATGCTTTTTGCATGTTTGGTCACTTGTACATCCTCAAATGATTTTGGAAATCTATCTTGTAAATATTTCAGAACTTGGATTGACACATGGACTTTAGATTATGGGGCATCCCATAATATGACTTTTTATAGATCTTCCTTGATAGATATTAGAGTATTACCCTACCCTTTTTTGGTTACTCTCCCAAATGGTTACAAAGTTAAGGTGATAGAAATTGGTAGTGCGTTACTTGCCCTCAAATCACCTTGCATAGGGTCATGTTTGTTTCATATTTCAAATTTAATCTCGTATCCATTTCTTCTCTAATTTCCAAACTTAAGTCTAATAGCTTTCACTGATACTTGTTGTCTTCTGCAGGCCCCTTCAATAAAGAGGCCTCTGGAGATTGGTAAGATCAGAGATGGCCTGTATCTTCTTTGCTCTCTCTGCTTGAAGATTGCTAATAATGTTTCAACATATACTTTCTCTATTTCTTGTGTTCCATCCCACATGTGATGTAAATATATCTATCTGCAATAAGACATCTAGTACCTATGATAAAGACTTTTCACAGTGTGATTCCCTCTCAAGTGTACATAAATCCATTCATAATAAAACTCTTGTTTGTGTTCCCTTTTCTTTTTTGTCTCATGGAAATAATTTGAATGTATTGTGGCATAACAGATTAGGACATATTTCGTTTATTAAAATGAAGATCATTACCACCGTCCCTGTCACCCTCTCTAACAAATAACCTTTTATGTGTTCTATTTGCTCAATGGCCAGACATACTAGGTCGCCCTTTCCTCAAAGGACCAACAACACCAAACATATATTTGATTTGTTACATATTGATCCATGGGGACCCTATCACATACCTACACATGACAATTATAAATACTTTCATAACATGGTAGATGACCACAACAGATCCACTTGGTCTCACCTCATATCCAGTAAGAACAATGCCTTACAAGTTCTCAAAGCCTTTGTTTCTTTTGTTAAAAATTAGTTTCATACAAACATAAAGTTGATTAGATCAGACAATGGGTTAGAATTCACTAGTGCAGAAGCAATTTATTTCTTTCAAGATCAAGGCATTGTCCATCAAAGAACTTGTCCATACACACCACAACAGAATGGTGTGGTTGAAAGAAAGCATATGTATCTTTTAGAGTCAGCTAGGACACTCTTGTTTCAGTCAAAGTTACATGTGAAGTATTGGGGAGAATGCATTCTAACAGTTACATTTCTAATAAATAGATTAACTACTTCCTATCTCAAGAACAAATGTCCTTTTGAACTTCTATACAAGAAAAGGCCGAATTATTCTCACCTTAGGAGTTTTGGCTGCCTGTGTTTTCCTACCATACCAAAAGTATATAGGGACATGTTTGAGCCCAGAGTTGTGCCTCATGTTTTTGTTGGATATCCTTTTGATACCGAATGATACAAAGTGCTAAATCTAGAATCCAAATGAATCCATATATATAGAGATGTAATCTTTCATAAAGATGTTTTCCCTTTTGCTATTTCTCCTACTACTGGTTCCTTTCCTTCAACCATCCATTCAAGTGTCTTCATCACTGACCTACGCACGGATACTCCCCAATCCACAATAGAAAGTCCACTCAGCTCAGATAATATTAAGATTGCATATGATGAGTTTATCCCTGACCACTCTGGAGGCTCTCTTTCAGAAGCACAACCTTCTAGTTCTCCTATTGCCACCTCACAAGACTTACCTGACAACGCTTCACAATATCCTTTACCAGCTCAAGAACCTAGAGGACCTGGGAGACAGCACAAGCTTCCTACTCACTTACAAGATTATGTTTACACTATACCTCAATTAAGAACCACTCCTACTTCTGTAACTAATGATCAGTCAACTTCCTTCACCTCTCTTCATACCTTATTTTCGTTAAACAATTATATTTCATCTTTAATCCATGATAGTTAATTACTTGTGATGAATGTTTGCAATGACTGTGAACCATCTTCATATGAGAAAGCTGCACTTCATCCAGTATGGCAAGCAGAAATGACTCAGGAGTACGAGGCCTTACATGATAATCATACATGGGATGTTGTACCCCTACCAAGTGGCAAGTGATCGATTGGTTACATATGGGTCTATACGATAAAATATAAAGCCTATGGGACAATGGAAAGATTCAAAGCTAGCTTGGTAGTGAAGGGTATACTCAACAAGCAGGCATAGACTAGATTGAGACCTTTAGCCCTATTGTAAAGATGACAATGGTGAGGGCTCTCATAGAAACAATAAAGAAACAATGGCAAATTTTTTAGTTGGATGTAAGTAATGCTTTCCTCCATGGAGATCTCCATGAGGAGGTGTATATGTAGATGCCACCAGGGCTAGAAACCGATACTGCAGGCCTAGTCTGCAAGCTGCACAAGTCACTGTATAGCCTTAAACATGCAAGCAAACAATGGTACTCTAAGCTAACTGAAGCTCTATGTTCAAGGGGATATGTGTAATCTCTGAATCGCTATCCCCTTTTCTACAAGAAGGCAGAACACTCCACAATCTATATAGTTGTATATCTGGGAAGATTACATTATTTCCTTGGTCTGGAGGTTTTGTATACAGACGATGGTGTGATCATTACACAAAGGAAGTTTGCCTTGGACATGCTTAAGAAATATGAATTCCTCTCTTACAATAGCCTTTCTACACTTTTTGATCCCAATGAGAAGCTGAGGGCCAAAGAAGGAAGACCATTACCGGATCCTACATATTACATAAAACTTATAGGAAAGTTAAACTTTCTTATAAACACCAGACCAAACATAGCCTTCAGTGTGAAATATCTCAGTCAATTCATACAGAATCCCAGAGAATTACATTTGAAGGCTGCCTTTCATCTGCTTAGGTATTTGAAGAGTGATCCCACTCTGGGATCTATCCAATGACTCTGATTATAGTCTGAAAGGTTACTGTGATTCCGATTGGGCAGCTTACCCAGACTCTAGGAGATCAGTTACTGGATACCTACTCCTACTAGGGAATAGTCCAATTTGTTGGAGGTCCAAGAAATAAGAAACAGTTTCCTTGTCATCTATAGAAGCATAATACAAGTCCTTGCGAAAAGTGGTAAGGGAACTGACTTAGTTGTGCAGACTCTTTGATAAATTCATTATCTCTTATCCTAAGCCAGTCTCAGTTTTTTGTGATAGTCAATCTGCTCTGCACATAGCCAGAAATCTCGTTTTCCATAAAAGAACTGAACATATTGAGGTCGATTGCCATTTTTTGGGAGACAAACTTCATGAGGGTCTCATTTCTTTACATCACATTGCTACTGGTGCTCAGCTAGCAGATGTCGTTACCAAAGCTCTCACCGGTGTCAAACATTCTGCTCTCTTAAGCAAGTTGGGTGTGAAACCTTCACCTCAAACTTGGGGGGTGGGGGCGGGGTGAGGTGGGGGGAGGGGGGTTATTGAGCTGTATTTATGTTCTATGCTTCTATGTCTAGGTTTTAGTATCTTGTACTTTTAGCTTTACGTGTTGTACAATTAATTACAGTTAGTTAGTGGCTTAGCTTAAGCTTTCAGTTAGCTGTTAGATAGAGTTAGTTGATCTTGTCTTGTACTCGTGTATATATACACTGTTACATAGCTATACTAATACACAATTCATTCTCTCATTTCTGAAATCTGACTTCCCCTCTCATGTGAAGCTTCTAGAATTCTTCGATGGAGCTCAGTCGAGAAACAAATTACTCGCTCATGGTGTAAATTGACAATATCTTTTAGTTGAGACTTTTTTTTTGTCTTAGAAAATGACATTTTTTAATTATATTAAACAACCATATGTAGAGAGACAACAATTCAGCTGCTGGCTTGGCTATTAGTGTATGTTAGTTCTTTCGCTAGATATTGTCATGCTTATCGTGATTTAAAAATAAAAAATAATAAAATAAAAAGAGAGAAGAGGGCACACGAATCTGTCCGTACCCATTATTTTAGTTGAAGAGTATAGTTATAATCTAAAGAAGTTGTCTATTATAGGCTGATTACTTTGAATATAATAATATAACGTAGCAAATTGTCCTATCTAATCACAATCATTTGTGAAAAGAGAAACAAACGAAACAACCCACCAATTGCAGTCACTTCGCTTCACTTCTGTGTTTTCATAAATGGGATACCTAATACAATGGAAATGCTTAGGTGAATGTAATAGCGATATAAATCCTTAATTGCTAGAGGGGTTTTACATAAGTTGACTTTTTGTCACCTCTTTTTCTACAGTCTTTTTGTTTTAATTGTTCGTGAATCATTTTATTCGGTGCGAAGTTTAGGGAAAAAAATGAAACTTTTGAACTTGTGATATAAAATGAATCATATAAATTTTATGTGGGTATAAATCATTGCATAAAAGTAAGTTGTTTTCAAATATGAATACATAAGTTAGAAGTGATGTAACTTCTATTTGGCACAAACTGATAGGGAAATAGGTTTACATAAATTAAAACGAATGAAGTATTTGATATTTTTTAGTATGTAAATAACATCCTATTTGGTCTACACAGTATGTTTACCCCAAAATTAGGTAACAATTAAATTTGTATGTGATTTTAAGGATATGTGATTTAATCTAACACGAAAAATTAAGAATATCAAATAAATAAGTTAGAAGTGATGTAATCGTTCAAATCAGTTGCAATACTATAATCAAGCCTGGATTTAGAATAATAAATGACCTCGTACTCGGTCAGACCCTCGATTCAAGCCCGACCGTGAATGAAGAATAGAACAATTGGGAAAAACTTTAACAATAGCTAAAAAGCAGAAAATAAACTTGTATTGCTTTGATTCGCGTGTTACAATGTGTGTTACAAAAGAAAAACTTTTCCTTTATATAGTAGGAGAGTTTTACCCCCCGTATAATTCTAAAAAGGGTTAAAATCTTCCTTTCTTGTTAATTACTAATCCATAACCGACATCGAGCGAGTTCTGCACCATGATATCCGGTTGGATGTGAATATAACAGCCCTTTATCGGTCGTGTATAACCGTTCACCGTGTTTCCTGAGGTCTTATGTCACGACCCAAATTGCAGGGCCACGACTAGCACCTAGGGCCTACTCAACCGAGTGCTACGTACCTTATCCTGTTTTACTATCATACTTGCCACGTGCCATTACATGCCACATCTATATATATAAGTGATAATATTAGAATGTTGTCACGACCCAAACGCGGTCGTGATGGCGCCCAACCCTAAAGTTAGGCAAGCCTGACCAACAATCGCTCCCAATTTAACAATAAATCTCANAACAATTTAAGGAGAATATATTAATTTTAGAATAATACTCCAATATTTGTAGAAGAATAATACTGAGAAATACGAAGTCTAATAAAAATACTCCCAAAAGATCTGGGGTCACGAGTCGAGAGCCTCTAAACAGAACTAGATAACAATATCTGAATGAAATACTCAAGTCTGGAAATGTATATATATAGATAAAACTGAAATAGGAAGAGTAGTCAGGTCCTGCAAACGTCAAGCAGCTACCTCAACAACTCTGATGATCTCTGAAGACAAGGACTGCTCAGCTAAGCCTCTGGTGTACCTGAATCTGCACACAAGGTACAAGGAGTAGTGGTGAGTACTACCAACTCAGTGAATAATAAGCATATAAAATATCTGAAGATAAAAAAATCCACGAAATACCACAAAGTAAAGCTAAATCTAATAGTCCGACACCTTACCACGAACCAACAACAACAGCTAATAATAGCTAGCATAAGTAAATAACAATGCATGAATGCAATGCAATGCACATGACCGCTACGGCGCGTAGCCCGATCCATTTAACGTCGATGGCGCTCACTGGGGGTATGTACAGACTCCGGAGCGTCTCCTTCAGCCCAAGCGCAATATAATCATAACATTCGCTGCGACGTGCAGCCCGATCCATACTCGGTCCACAATATGCATATGAGTCACATAACAGTTTCAATTTACTTTCCCAATTTCCAATTCATTAATAAGAATATA